>MU855443.1:0-61715 GCA_033296695.1 Staphylotrichum tortipilum | reverse complement strand
GCTTCCACCACACCACACACATCATCACCAGCAATACATTGCTGCAGTCCCACAGCATTTCGCGGAACGAACAGTCCGTCGCCCGCTATCCGTGGAATCGCGCCAACCAGCTCACCGGCTGCTGACGATCCCAGATGGCTGTTGTACAGCTCCCTGACGCATAGTAAGTAATACCTTCGTACCACGACGCTACATGCACGCGCGTTAGAGAACACGAGTTTCCTGATGACACTGCAGACAACAACGGCGGTGCATACCCGACACTGACCACCCACCCCCACCTTACCCCCGGCGCACCATCTCGATGCGCGGAGAAATCCCGGATTGGTGGGCGAATTTTCGCCTCTGGGGTGCATTTCCGGGGAAAGGCCCCAAACCAGGAAAACGCGGGGATGCTGGGCCAGGCCCTTGCCCTTGGGACGTCGGTAGTGCTGGCTATGGGGAGGAAGACGAAACATGCTATGGCGCCTTGGCGTGTCGCAACGCTGGGGGGGATGCGACCGCAGCAGATTGGAGGGCGATCGTCGGGGCAGGGGTGGGCGAGAAGCGTCTAGGTTCTAACGGCGTCGGCCACCTGACTGATGGACACTGGGCTTGTCTAGGCGAGGCGGAGGGAGCTGGCCGAATGTCACTTGGCAGATTCTCCGGCGGAAGAAAGCTCGAGGTTGATGCTCACTGCCACAAGGAGTTTGCTGCTCATGGATGATGACGAACATCATGGACTTGGAACAGTCGAGGAGGGGTTTCCCTCTGTTTATAAAAGCAAGAGAATCGCGGCCATGGGGTGCGAGCTTGTCTTGTATCTCAGTCTCTCAGCATCCCTTGGCATCGTCTCTCTGGTTCATCCTCCCGGCTCACTATCAGCACGCGTTTCAACATGAAGTTTCTCACCTTGGCTTCTCTCCTGGCGGTGGTGACGGCCACGCCTACCCCTACTCAGCCTGAGGCCGGAACGGCTCGGCTGGCGAAGAGGGCTACCATCTCGGATGCGGCCAACATCGGATATGCCAGTCTCAATGGAGGGTATGATACCACGAGCCCTCACTTCAAGATTTGAGGTTGCTAACGGGTTAAACGTTCAGCACCAAGGGCGGCGCGGGTGGCACTGTGACTACTGTCTCCACCCTGGCCCAGTTCACGGCTGCCGTCAGCGAGAAGAACACGGCGCCGGCGATTGTCGTCGTCAAGGGCGTCATCACGGGCAGCGAGAAGGTCCGGATCGGCAGCAACAAGAGCATCATCGGGCTTCCCGGCGCTGGTTTCAAGGGCGTCGGCCTCCATTTCAGGAAGCAGAGAAACCTCATCCTGCGGAACATTGTCTCTTCCTTTGTCGAGGCTGATAACGGGGATGGCCTGAAGATTGAGGTGAGATGGCCTGCGTTGCAGCCCCAGATATTCACCCCTGATAATAGGTACTAACTCCCTCGCAGGAGAGCACCAACGTTTGGGTGGACCACTGCGAGTTCTACTCGGCGCTGGTCAGCGACAAGGACTTTTACGACGGGCTGGTCGACACGTCTCACGGCTCTGACTTCATCACCATCTCTCAGTAAGCGTCAACTCCACCTCCTGGAGGCATGACTGGAGGCATGACGACACTGACACCATCTCCAGCACCTACTTCCACGACCACTGGAAGGCCTCCCTCGTCGGTCACAGCGACAGCAACGCGGCACAGGACACGGGCAAGCTGCACATCACGTACGCCAACAACTACTGGAAGAACACCAACTCGCGCGGCCCGCTCCTCCGCTTCGGCACGGGCCACGTCTACAACTCGTACTATGAGAAGTAAGAGGATGGTCCACATATCCTCTATTGTCTCTGTGGCATCACTGACGAAGATGCTCAACCCCGAATAGCATGAGCTCCGCCATCAACACGCGCATGGGCGCCCAGGTGCTCGTGCAGAGCAACGCCTTCAAGAACGTGACCCTGGCCATCACCAGCATGGACTCGAAGGAGGTTGGGTGAGTCAAGCCCCGTTTAGCCCGGAAAGTCGTCAACAACTACGACACGGGAACTAACCTGTGACTAGTTACGCCACCTCGATCGACAACGCCCTGAATGGCGCCACCAACAACGCCCCCGTCGGCAACATGTCGCCCACCTCCGTCGGCTATTCGTACACCCTCCTCGGCTCGGGGGCGGTGCCCGGCAAGGTTCCCGGCGAGGCTGGTGCTAAGCTGTCGTTCTAAGGCCGCGGAGAAGACGTGGTTGCTGAAGGGATTTGGGATGGAGAGGGTTAGGGTTTGAGCCTTGGAGTTCAGGCCCACCACTCGAGAGGAAGCTGGTGATGGAACAACAAACGAACGGACCACCAGACCCCCAAGCTTCACGTACATAATTATGTCTGTAGTTTATCAAACCTGCACATATCACCTATTCCATTCATCACAGCACATCACCTGTCTCTCGCCCCATCCGACACCAACGCCACTCCCCACCTCCGGCTGGCAATCCACCAACATCTCCTCGCAGGGCTGACTGACTGAGTGACTGAGACACGCATCCAAAACGGCGCCGCCTGCATGGCTTACCAACAAGTTACGAATACCACCGGATTCACGCCACCACCAGCATCTGTGCCAGGTAATGAGTCTTGACTGATGCAGCCGCCAACGCCACCATTAACCCCCAAACCGTAAAAGAGTGCGGTCACCGCGGCCCGGCGGCTGGGCCAGGCCACTTTACCAGGTAGGGCGGAAGAGGGGGAGGGGAAGAGGGTATCTGCACCAGCAACAAAACGACCAGTCATTTTCGACCTTTCCCCCCGGCTCTCTCCCAAAAAAGAAAACCGACAAGTCACACAAGATCTCTGCCCATCCCCAACGCCACCAACCCCGCCACAACACCTGCAAAGATCTTTTCCCGGCATGTCGACCTGGCACAATTGGGGTGTGGGGTAACTAACTCATCCCCCAATCAGGGGTTGTCCTGCAACTCCCCTTCACCGGCGGTCGCTAGTGACGCCATCACGCAGCTCAGCCCAGGCGCCCATTGGGCCGCGGCGGGAGGATGTGATTGACTAGCCAGCGGCATTGCCTGGGGCAGTAACCCAGCCAGGCCGTGCCAGGCCCCTGGTCGTTTTGACCTTGAGAATGCCACTTGCGGTGTTGAGCGCCCGCGTTTGGGTTTGTGAGGCGAGAAAAGCTGAGGTTTTTGTCGGGGATGGGTGGTAGGGCGTGGTGGGGCTTTGAGGGGGAAGGTGACAAGTTGGGTTGCGACAGGTTCCGAGACTGTCGAGACATTGCAGTTAGGAAAAGATGGAGCATGAAAATGGAAGGGATGCATGGCACTAAGTGTGGTTGGGCAGAAACAGACCCAGAGCCTCGCTGCAACCTTGCGGCTGGAAACGCCCAAATCCCGGGTCACTGGAGAGGAGGGCATAGACTTTCTCTAACAGCAGACGCCACAATGCACTCTTTGGGAGGCACAAAAACGCCATCATCACGATCCAGTCACTTGGCAACCCGGCGACAAGGTCCCTGCAACGGCCGGTACGGAGCGTGACCTCCGCCTTCCCCGACAACCCCTGGTGCTGCATCCTTGAGGTTCCGGTGTAGGCACACTTCTCTCTATTTTTGATATTATTAGGCACAAGTCGTGTGTTATCGTGCTCTCGACGACCGAGAGTTTGTATTCAAGAAATTCAGAATCTTGCCCAAGATGAATCATGTAAAACCCGCCCCGCCCAGCTGCTTGCCACAAGACATCGAAACAAATATTAGTAGATGGACACGATCTAGACACCGTATTGTTGTCCTGGTTGGCCCTGAGGAAGAAAAATATGTTAGCAATAGCGGGGTACGGAGGACAGACTCAACCACCTCACCTCCCACATCAGCTGCGAGTTGAGAACACTCAGCAACGTATACGTATCGTCCTCCTCGTCGCCCAGCGCGACCGACGGCCCCTTCCGCCGGTAAAACGGAAACTCAAAGTATTCCGGGTAGAAGCCGGCGTACTCCCAGTCGACGATGGCGGCGATCTTGAGCGTCTGGGGGTTGACGATGATGTTGTGCTGCGAGCAGTCGTTGTGGCAAAAGACGTACTCGGCCTGGTGGGAGGGGCGCAGCTGGGACCAGTCGTCCCTCTCTGTCTCGGAGAGCACGCGGTACGGTGGGATGACGAGGCCCGTGGGCCCGCCCATGCGGTTCGACTTGAGCGTCTTGAGCTTGGCGAGGTGGCCCTCGAGCTCGGCGATGACCACGCCCTTTTGGTGGTCGGGCAGGTCGGCCATGCTGACGCCCTCGACGAACTGGGTGATAAGATAGTAGGCGTCGTCGTCCTCGAAGTCGCAGAACAAGAGGGGCACGGGGATCTCGGTGTGCCGGCGGATGAAGCGCAGGGTGTCGGCCTCGTTCTTAAGCGACTCCTTGCGCAGACGGGGGATGTGGAGGCCGTGGGGACCGGGGAGAAACTCGCGGGGCCGGAGACAGCGCTTGATAAAGGCGTTGCCGCGGCGGTAGTACTTTCTGTCGCCACTGGTGGAGATGCAGCCCTCTTCGGACGTCAGCAACGAGGCTTGGGGAATCAGCGGCTGCTGGGGGCGCGGGGCGGCCATTGTGAGTCGGCGGCCGGGACCGAAGCGAGGGTGTCTCGAGGCATATGATGATATCGAGCGAGGATGGGATGGTGTATCTGGGGCGGGATTTCGAAGGAGCGAGTGTGGATGGTGGTTTATTGCCAGGGCAGGGCATGGGGGGCGGGGGGACGAGGGGGGCCATTGAGAGGGAGGGCGGCGGCTGCTTCTGTCTGGCTGCTGATCGCAGGTGCTGCAGGTTTGCGTGCAACGGTCGTACAAGGGTTCAGGGCCTGTTCCGAGTCGTTGTCGAGTTGCAGTGGTGTAATGATCCCGCGGAGGCGCTTGGGTGGGCTGGGGACGCACAGCAGATGGGTTGGGGGTCAAACACGTGTCACATATGTGGTAGGGAGGGGTTGAAGGGCGTCAGTCGCTGTGTCCGTCTGTCTGCCTGCCTGCCCGTGGAGGGTGCTGCCTCATCGAGAAAAGAGGTGAAACTCACCGCAGATGCTGTGTCCTGGAGTCTGACATGCACAGATCTGTGCATGTCTCCAAACGTGGCAGTTGAGTCTTGTGTGCGACTGCTGTGCTCTGGCAGGGAGCCGATGCATGTCTGTCTGTCTCTGCCGAATTGGCGAAAAGTGTGGTGCGCGACCAAGGCCAACGGAACGGATGCTCGTCTCTGCTCTTGGAAAATTTAATCCAAAAGGCCGGATTCAGCAAGCTGGCTGGGAAGGCGTGGAACGGGAAACCTGCCTGACGCACTACTCGGTACGCAGGAGGATCAATAAACACAACCCACCCGCACCACGCCCTCTCTAGGCACCACACCACGCACACCACACATCTGGCCTAGCCCGCCACGTTTCTTGATGCAGTCCAGCCAACTAACTTTCGGGGAGGGGCCGCTCCGTGGGCAGAATTCCCAGCTGGGGAGGGGGAGGCGGGCCTGTGAGCCCTGGGGAACAGCTGTCTTGCCAAAACCATGCCTCTGCTAGCCCCACTTGGAGTTCATGCATGCGCATGAGGTTGTTATCGTGATTCAAGGCGTTGAGCGAGCGGGGGCGGGGCAGCTCCCTGCACCTCGCTGCAGCTCGCTGCCAATCTGTCTGTCGACCTAAAAGCGTCCGTTTCCCATTGGCTCTCGTCATCGCCACGGAAAGACGCCTTCCATGCACAGATACCCTGGATCCCGAGTTAGGCGCGAATAAATTCATGCCCCCCAGTCGCAGCCCAATCCGGCTTCCGACGGCCTCCTCCCCAGCCTTTTGAAGTGGTTTGCCTCTGAGTCTTCCCAGCTGCATTACCTAGTTCACACAACGACAGGTAGGTATTATCTATCATCAGCTGTTGTGTTGTTTGCAAGAGCAAAAGACCAGCGGGGTTTGCCAACAGGATTTGACAACGGGATTTGACAACGGCATGTGCCGGGTTTGCCAACGGGATTTGCCGGAATTTGCCAACCGGATTTGTCCACAGCCTTCCCTTCTGGAACCAGGCCCCTGTCGAAGCTGGCCGGCTGTCCTCACTTGCAAGGGGGGGGCGACAGAGGCGATGGATCAAACCTAGAGCGGAACGGCCCCGCGAAGCCGGGGACTCGGGACCCCACCTGGTCCACCTGGGCGACGACAGCGCGACCGTCTCCCTTACGCTGAGCAAGTGCCCGCTCCGCGCCTACTACCCGGCTTGCCAAACCGTCGTGGACCTGATCGACGATTCAAGCTCGTTCGACCCGGCCCACCAGCAGCTGCGCCTCCAGGGGGGCACGCGCCGCCCGCGGGCGCCCGCCGAGCTTGCCCCCCGCACGATGGAAACGCCGCCGCCGCCCGCGTCAGCGTCAGCGCCCGCAGCGCAGGAAGGGCTGGACGGCCACAATACGTTGTTACAGCAGGTCGAGGACCTGTACATGACCGAGACGGTCCTCTTCTGGCCCCCGAAACAGGACCCCGCGGTCGACGACCCCGCGCGAGAACCTCGCCCCCCAACCCCCCTTGGGTGGCAAGGACAAGCTCAAGGACGCTGTATCGTGGAGAACACTCGAGCCCGCCATGTACCGCAGAATCTCGCGGGGGCTTCACTTTATCCCCTATTGACATTGCACATGAATATATCCCGACGACCTCTTTCTGTCTCTGACCCCGTACATGGGCTCGTCACCAACACCAAGACCAACATCTCGAAGTCTGCTGCTACTACGAGGCTGTCCGTCCTCCCGCGCCATCCCACCCTCCGCAGCACGTGCCCTCTTCCTCGACCACGCCCGTAGATGCTCGTTACACTAATCCAGGACAGACAGACACCTCGCACGCTGCTGACTCGACAGCGTGACACATGGTTTCCGGACAACAACCTTTGACATCACTACTAATCTGACGAACAGGAAGCAAAATCCACAGGAGAGAGGCCGGGGAGCTCTATTTTCGTGTCTACTCACGGAACGTTTTCCGCATCAGGCACATGATCCACGAGCACCCAAGGCTCGTTCTCGCTAAACCGTCTCGTCCCTTCATCAAACCGCAGCCACCGATCCTCTCCCGTAATACAGCGACCTAGCCACAGTACCCGCTCCCTCCTCTCCATTCTCATGCCCCGTACCTCAAAGTCATCGTCGATCCTCTCTTCTATCTGGAACCACGGCTCGGGGAAATACGTCTTCGTCCATTGAAACCCTCTCAAAGCAAAATCATCCGGCAGCGGCCTCCTCCGATGTCCTACTCTTGCCTTCTCCTCCTCGTCTTGATCACTACCACTGCCAGGGAACAGCGCCCCATCCTCCAAGAGGCGTATCAGCTGCCGTGTCGAAGCCGAAGCCGACAGAGAACGATCCAACAAAGCATTGAGCATATCAGCGGTGAGTTTCCAGGGGAATAGGGGCGCGACGTGAGCCATAGCCTCCGAGCAGGAAGAAGAGAGGTGGTAGATAAAGACGAGGGTGACGTGCAGGTAAGAGAGGGTCTGAGTCTAGCTCTGTTTGTCGATCGTGTTGGTCGCGCTGTGTTTGTCGGTTGCAGAACCAACAGGTTGACGGAAATAGCATGTTTCAAGGGAACCCTGAAGATTAAAGGAACGGGAAAAGAGCTGTGTCAAGAAACTGAACCATACCCGCAACCGATCGCAATGTCTCTAGCCATGGAGTGGGGTTCCTCTCCCCTGGATTTGTGCCTCGTCCCCCTTCCCGGCGAGTGGAGCCTCCCACTCTTCAACATCGAGTGGGGCATTCCTCCCTCTGATGTTGACAATCCCCCTCCGCCGCTAGGGCCTCTTCCCGATACAACTCGCTTCGACCACCGTGAGCTGCCCTGCGCGCACCTCCCTGGGAAGAGGTACCCTTGTACCTTTCCGGGATGTATCAAGACATTCTCCCGAAAGTACAATGCCACAGCCCATCGTCGTACACATACCCAGGAATCTCTCGTTCCATGTGTGGTTTGTGGCAAGCGGTTTACACGCCGGGCTGATGTTACAAGGCATCATAATGATGTACATTTGAAACAGCAAATACCTTGTAGCTACTGTCCTTCGAAGTTTAGGCGTCAGGATGCGCTTAAATGGTTAGTACTTCTACCATTCTCTCGATACTGTTACTAATAAGTATCTAGGCATATTTTGGAGCACCATACATTTGCAGCAAGGGAGCGGTCGTAGGATCAGGCCGTCAGCTTCATCCTCTGGAGCGCCCTTGCCAAGGTGTACGAGAAGGACTTTGCGCCCTTCCTCCCCGGCGTCTTCACTGGGCTCTTTGAGAGCCTGAAGCTCGAGGAGGAGGAGATCAAGCTCACCCTCAGTGAGGAGGAGAAGGGCATCATCGGCACCGACAACGAGGTCATCACTGCCGGCAAGAAGCTCAAGATCAAGAACACCGAGGAGGAGGACGAGGACTGGATGGATGACGACGAGGACGACGATGACTACGAGGATTTCGGCGTCTCTCCCGAGGCCCTTGAGAAGGAGGTCGCCATGGAGATCCTCGGCGATGTCATCACGTATGCGTGCGGCACCCAAGAGATCACCGAGTACCTCGAGAAGGCCGTCGAGAGCATCTCGCCCCTCACCGAGCACTCGTACGAGGGCTGCCGCAAGGCGGCCGTGGCCACCCTCTGGAGGTCATACGCTCGTGTTTGGCAGCTGATGGAACAGGAGACGGGCAGCAACTGGGAGCCTGGTCTTCCCCTCAAGCAGACCCCGACCGTCACCCTGGTGAAGCTCGGCGAGATTGTTGCCAAGGCGTCCGTTGCTCTCTGGAACGAGGAGGCTGACCGGTACGTTGTTTTGTGTTTTCTTTGTTTTGCTGTTCACATTTTGTATGATGACCACCTTGCGTTATTACCCAGCTCACTCAAACGCATTTATGCGGATGCTGAGAAAGCGTTTATATCTACTTCTGACTGCACATCCTATCCTCTGTTGTACCGAGCCGTTCACTTTTTGGGAACTGAAGCTAACTGTCTGGTACAAGGTCCGTCGTCACCGAAATCAACCGCAACGTCGCCGCCACGCTCAAGGCTTGCGGCCCCGCTATTCTGGCCCAGCAGGACTTCATGAAGGAGGTCGTCACTGTCATCTCGACCCTCATCACTCGCTCCCACCCTTGCCAGCAGGATCTCGGCGACGAGGACGAGGACCAGGAGGTCGAAGGTACTTCTGAGTACGACTGGCTCGTCATCGACACGGCGCTCGATGTCGTGATTGGGCTCGCCGTTGCGCTTGGCTCCGGCTTTGCGGAACTCTGGAAGATCTTCGAGAAGCCCATCCTCAAGTTCGCCGGGGCCGAGTCGGAGAACATTGAGCGCTCCACCGGTGTCGGCGTCATTGCCGAATGCGCCGCCAACATGGGGTCGGCGGTCACGCCGTACACCGCGAAGCTGCTCAACCTTCTCATCAAGCGTCTCTCCGACACAGACCCGGAGACCAAGAGCAACGCCGCGTACGCCACTGGCCAGCTCATTTTCAACTCCACCGACAGCAACACCTACCTGCCTCAGTACTCCACGATCCTGCAGAAGCTTGAGCCCATGCTCCAGGTTCAGGAGGCTCGCATCAAGGACAACGCTGCCGGCTGCATCTCGCGCCTGACCATGTCTCATCCCGATCAAATCCCTCTCGGTGAGGTCCTTCCCGCCTTGGTCGGCCTGCTCCCGCTCAAGGAGGACTACGACGAGAACTCGCCAGTCTATGAATGCATCCTCAAGCTTTGTAAGTGTTCCCCGAGTCTCCTCCAACGTGACCTTCACTAACTAGTTATAGACGAGAGCAACGAGCCCACCGTGCAGCAGCTGACGCCCCAGCTGATCAACGCCTTTGAGGCCGTTCTCAGCCCGCCGGAGGAGCAGCTCGACGATGACACGCGCGAGATCGTCCGCAAGACCGTCTTCCTCCTGTACAATGCCAACCAGGGTCTGTTTAGCAACAACCCGAATGTGCTCAAGCTGGCTGGCGTTGCTTAAGCGGGCGGAAGTCGACGGTAAGCGGAATGGACGGGCATCTAGCGATGATTTGAGTAGCAAGATGAGTGATGAGTTCCGACCTAATGATGTAACGTGCGGGATAACCGAAGGTGCATGGGAAAGGGGTTGGGAGGTAACTTGGGATTGCAGTATAAAAGTTTAGTTTAGAGGCTCAATTGATCTGGCAACAAGCAACCCTAGGGTGCAAGATTGGACACCCTGGCACTGTAAGGTGTTGTAACGGCGATGTTTCCCTCCTCCTTTCCATTGTCTTTTTCCTTCTCCCTTCCTTTTCCCCGTTCATTTTCCAATAACTTTTATATCTTGTCCTTCATTTTCCTTTCCCATATCCTTCCCTTCTTCCGTTCTATCTTCCTTGCTAGTATGTAGGTACCCTATTCTTCCCTCCCCCGTCTTCGTTTTTCGGATCCTTTTCCCTGTCCATTTCACACCCCGCTTCCCTCTTGTTTCCCAATGCCCCTCCTTCGATTCTCACCCTGCTCCCGGTTGCTCGTCCATTCGCGTTTCTATACTCCATGCTCTCCGCCTTTCTCTGCTTGTTTCACGCTCATCACGCGCATTCGCTCGCAATTTGGCACTCTCGGTACTCCTGTTAAAAACTAAATGCATTCAACATTGGAAACGTTTCATTGCTGGCCAAGCACCGTGATATATACAAGCCCATCTTCCCCCATCGCCTCCCCTCCAACCACTTCACCTGTTCTTCTCGCCCTCCCCCCTGTACTTCTGCGGCCAAATGCCCTGCTTACCGGGCGACAGAATGCCGTTGGGATCCAGCTCGTCCTTGATCCTCTGGTTCAGCCGCATCAGCGCCGGCACGCCATTGGACCCCTCTTGGTCCTTGCCAAAGTTGTACACGCCGGCGACCAGGTCCATGTGGTCGATGTGGGCGCGGTACTCGCCGTAGCCGTTGGCGCTCGCCCGCTTGACGAGCTCGACGAAGAGCGCGTTCGCCGCCGTCTTGTCCTCCTGGATGGTGCGGTCGAAGTAGATCATGATGAGATGGGCGAGGTGGCGCTGGTACAGGTGCAGCCCGGCCATGAAGTCGAAGCCGAACTCGGCGCATGTCTTTTTCGCCTCGTAGTACCAGTCCAGGGCGGCCTGGCCGTCGGCGGGGACGATGGGCGAGAAGGAGATGTGCCCGCCGTCGACGCCGCGGTATTGGATGGACACGATCGGCGCCATGGAGGGCACGCCAGTCTGCATCCAGCTGTCGTCGTACGGCACCGTCGCCGCGTCGAGGTACTGCTCGCCCTTGGACGCGTCGGGGTAGTAGGTGTTGCCCCGCAGCCGCGCGCCCGGCATCGCCTTGAACGCCTCCTGGCAGCGCTTGTAGTTGACCTCGATGATCTCGCGGGGGCCGTACAGGCCAAAGTTGGCGTCCCACCAGCTCAGGCCGTGCTCCTTGGCCAGCTCCTCCAGGCGCCAGTCGGGGATCGCCCCCTTGCCGTCGTACCACTTGGAGCGCGTGCCGCGCTTGCCGAGCTCGCGGAGGATGTTGCCGATGACGGGGTGGTTCTGGATGACGTCGTGCTTGAGGAGCTCGCGGAAGATGTCGACCATGGGCACAAGGTCGGTTTCCTTGGGCACCGCGATGTGGCAGGACATGAAGCCGAGCGGGGCCGGCGACGACCAGAGCGTCATCTTGGTGACGATGCCGAAGTTGGACTGCGAGAACATGGAGTCGTAGGTCGGCCCGTAGCCGCCACGGAAGAGGGGCCACAGGGACTCGTTGATGGCGCCCATCCCCGTCCTGACGAGGGTACCGTCGGCGAGGACGGCCTCGATGCCGCAGATCTGGTTCGAGTGGTCGCCGTTGGGGGTGTAGCCCCAGCCGCGATCGAGCGAGTTGCCAACGACGGAGCCCCAGCCGAGAGCCGGAACTGAGCACCAGATGTTCTTCTTTTGCTCGCGAATCGCCTCGTAGAGCTTGAAGAAGGAAACACCGGGCTCGACGGTGTAGTACGAGTACTTGTCGTTGATCTCGAGCACCTTGTCCATGTCTTGGAGATCAATGATGACGGACCCCTGAGTTGCGTTAGAACCTTGATCACATCAGGGGTTGGAAAAGAAATCCTTACCTTGACGCGACCGGCATTCGCACCATAACCCAGGTTCTTTCCCCTGCTCACGGTCCAGACGGGGATCTTGAACTCGTTGGCAACACGCAGAATGGCCTGGATCTGCTCGACCGTGGTCGGCCGCAGCGCGCAGGGGCTGCCGCGGATCTCGTTCTCATTCTCGGCCAAGCTGAAGATGTCGAGGTAGTTGAGCTTGTGCTCGTCGCCGAGGATGACGGCCTTCTCGCCGAGGATCTCGAGGAACTTGGAGAGGATGACCTTCCATGTGTCGACGTCGACGCCCGGCGGGAGGACCTCGACGGTGGGTTGCCCCGACAACGAGTCCGCCCAGCGCTTGAGGATGACATTGACGAGGGCGTTCTCGCCGTCGAGGTGGGAGAGCGTGAACTCGGGGAAGGCGAGGGCTGCCATGATGTGCGAGGGTGGACTGCAAACTGACAACGGAGAGAAAGGCGGTGGGTGGCTTGGAGATGGATCGTGAAAGCAAGACAAGCCGGCGAGAGTGAACGATCGTATATAACCCCGCCGGGGGGCTTCACGGCCGTGCCGGCCCCTCCCGGGAGGATTTCGGCGTGCTGGACCCGGAGGAGGCTCGGCAACCCACTCGGGGCGTTACGCAAGGCATGGTCAGGTGCTTTTGCTTCGGGAGTCTTCGTCCCCCCCTGGAAGATGGGTCGGAAGATGTTTTCGGAAGGATGCTGAGCCTAACGTGTCTCGTCACAAGCATCGGATCGTTGCCCGTCCATTCCCCGCAAAGCCCACAACCTCCCTTTCCCCCCTGACTTGGATCGGGTTGTTGGTTTGGACCCACTTCGGCGCCCGGCACCCATCGGCTTGATAAATGCGAGGCTCGAACGAATGCCATGTGCGCGCCGCGCGGACTGTCTCGACGCCAAAGCTTGTGTTCAATTCGGGATTAGTCCCGTTTTGTCCCAGGTCCGCTGCCGAGTCCCCTTAGACAACAACACATCCAGATATGGGAATATTGTGCATGAGATCGGAAAACAAGGTCCGGCAGAGGATTGGCGATTGGATGAGATAGACAAGGGGGAGAGGAAGATGATGGGAAACATAGGCATATTACCCTATGTGGCCACTTAGGAAGGAATCATGCCGCAGTCGTTCAATTGTTCTCGCGGTGTGTACATTCTTGGTATAAATCTCGCGCGTCCAGACTCGTGATTGCTAGTAAACCCTCCCGACGAGGGCATGCAAGTGCAACTATCCACAGTGTACTTGCCTAGCGACTAGTCGCGAGTTTGCTCTTCTACAGCATCTTGTCCATGTACTCCGACTTCCAGGCTCTCCAGGCGCTAGGAAGTCTCGGAAACGGTGGAGTTTTCCGAAGAAGCAACTTGAGGGCGGCCTGGTGGCGAACGGGTTCAGGACATGCGGCCCCGAAAACCTCGTCAGCTTCCCAGGGAGGCGATGACTGGACGTAGGGGCCCGGGATGCAAACCCACTCCCCCTCATTGAACCTGAAATCATCACCCGTCGCGCGTGTGCCCCAACCCATGATTTCCCTGATCTTGGCAAAAACGGACAACCGTTCAAAGAAGCGTGTGTGCTTCCCTTCCAGCTCGCATCTCGGTTGCTGTATCTTACCCCGTCCGGTAAGATGGAGAGCAAGACGACCACGAAGGCGTCGGTGGATAAGGGCCAGACTAAAATATTGTCAGTCCACAGAGCGGATGGGGACAGGGATGATTACATTACCTCTTCGACTTCCGTGGAACCCTTATGACGGTTTCCGTTGCATCAGCGAGACAGCGGTAAACCACACGCTGTGAAGGCGTACAGAGCACAGCAGCTGGAGGTGTCGGGCATGGCACTTTGAGCACCGGGAAGTACCGGGTGATGGGCAGCTTGTTGCTGTCCTCGGGTGTCCAACCAGGCACGTAATCTTCGTGGTACCGGCGCGCCGTTTGAGCCGCTGCAGCGAGGAACACCATCTTATGGTGCACCAATCAGCGAGGGAACCTGCCTTTATTAGCTGACAACCCTACCCCCTCCCCTAACAGATATGGAGACTTACGGAAAGGCTTCCGAGAGAAACCCGGGATATCGGGGATTAGATTCGTACATGACCGGGCATACGAGGTTGAGGAAAGTGGCATAGGCGAGGTTGTCGAGGCGCGAGCTGTGGTACCTGTGGAGGTACAGCATGACGAACATGTCATTAATGCGGGCTAGCCACTCCCTCTTCCACTGCTGGAATTCGGCCCACTGCTGGCACTAAATGTATACGCTGTTAGTGTTGTAATCACATCTGTAAGCAGCAGGTTCAGAGTGGTGCTTGAAAATGCGGTCCCTGCATCATTTGCACCGACGATATTTGCCAGGCCAGATCCAACAGCCCTCACGGTACCGTCGCTGTGGGTTTGGGGGTCCTGGCTCTGGCTTGCCGCAGTTGCCGCATCCATTCGGTTTGGTCGAGGCTGTATTATGCACCCTGGATCGAGTCAGTATACTTCAAGACAAAAAAAGGGGGGTGACACATACCTTAGCGTTGGGTTCCGCTCCACCCGGAGATGGAGCCGGTCCATGAAGCAATGGATGCACTGACAGTCTTTGTCCACTGCCAACGAGCAACAGTTTCTCGTGTCTTGACGACCATTCTCCTGCGCCGCATTGCTTGCATGGACCACGCTGTTTGGCATATTCAGCAAGATCAACCCCGTCCTTAACTCGCTTGTTGCAGACGTAACAAACCGAGCTGAGCCCCCTTTCGATGAAACGGATCGATGTTGTACTGCGTTCTCGGCAGCATGCAATGCAAGGGCCGCTAACCATCTACTCGGGATCCTCAAACAAAGAGTACAGAGAGTGTATCCCGCAAACCCGGGGGGCCAAGAAGACGCCTGGGGTCTTTAGGCTCATCTTTTTGAAGCGCCGCCCACAGAGCAGCCTTGTTGAGCTAGCCTCTTCCCATAACTGAAACTTTGGGCAAGACACCAGTCGGCGTTGCATCCGTACTGAGAGAGTGACCGGACAGCAGCGCCAAATGCTGTGGATCGCATCTCCGCGATGAAGTCAGAGACTGCAGGCCGGTGCCATCTGGTCTCGGATGTAGCCTACTTGACGAGATTGATGTGGACTTGAATCAAACCCTCGATCGCAAATCCCAAGAAGTCTCGCTAGAAATCCCAATGGAAATCTCGATACAACTCTTAATAAAAACCCCAACAGAAATCTCAACTTCAACTCCAATAGAAATCTTGACAGAAACTCCTAGTTATGGAAATGTCAAGGGGAATCTGGATGGAATTCTCGGTAGGAATCAGGATGGAATTCTCGGTAGGAATCTGGATGGAAATCCTGCCAGAAACTGCGATCGAAATCTCAATGGAAATCTTGAAGGAAGCGTGGACCAAAGTCTCAATAGAAATCCTCACGGAAATGTCGAAAGACATCTGTCAGGAAATCGCAAAGAACGTCCGTCAAGAAATCCCGAAAGAAGTCTCAAAGGAAACCTCGAAAGAAACCCCAAAGGAAGCCTCAAAAGAAGTCACAAGAGATATCTCAAGGACCAGGGGTGGCTTCAAGAGAAGGTTGAATTCGTGAAGCTAACTAATTAGACTAAATAATGGCATGTGACCGGGAGCGACCTCATGTTTCAACTGCCTGGTGGAGTTGTGTTACACTTTGTGCACACCAGGGCAGCTGTAACCCCTAAACAAACCCAAATACTTCACACCCTGGTGGACGCCTCAACATGGATCGCACCAGGCTTCTCGCCGCCGTAGAGATCCTTCTCGGCCGCCTGCCTGGCGATGACCATGTTCTGGGAGACATAGGACGGGAAGTCCCTGGCGGGCAGGCGCAGGTCGAACATCTCTTCGATCTCCTCGAGCGAGCGGCCCTGGACCTCGGGCAGGCAGAAGTAGACAAAGGCGAGCACAACGACAGTGGAGCCAAACCAGACGTAGCCGTAGCGGCCGCCCCAGTTGAGCTCGGCCGGGTTGATGAAGTAGGGGGTGGTGAAGTTGGTGAGCCAGGCAAAGACGAAGCCGGCGCCGGTGCTGAGGCCAGCGGTGTAAGCGCGCAGGCTCTGGGAGGGCAGCTCGCCAGCGACGAGGTAGGTGGTTGGCGCCAGGCCGACGTTGAACCAGAAGTTGAACCAGCAGAGGAGGAAGACGACACCGGCTGAAATGGCGGACCCGTCCGCGCTGACAGAGAGCGAGTAGACGACACCCAGGAACAGCATGGAGCTGCCGCAACCGATGATGCCCGCGATCAGCAGGGTGCGGCGTCCGAACTTGCTTAGGCCGTACCAGGCGCAGAACATGCCGGCCACGCCGATCCACTGGAACAAGACGCTCCATTTGAACGGGTTCGAGATGCGCAACACCCGGAAAAAGTAGGTATTAAAGCTGAGCACGAACATTGCGCCGGTCCCTGGATTGATGAGGCCGACGCCGACGGAGAGGAGGGTGCGGCGAAGGTTGGTTCCGCGGAAGAGGTCGAGGACGAGCCACTTGGACTCGTTCTCGAGGTCACGCAGGGCGTTGAGGCGCATTTCCTCAAACTCGGCCCGCAGAGCCAGCTCATCGTATGCGCCATTGCGGATCCAGGTCAGGGCCTTGAGGGCCTCCTCGTCCCGGCCGTTGAGGAGCAGCCAGCGGGGGGACTCGGGCATGAAGGGGAGCGAGGCGAAGCTGACGACGGGCATGGCGTACAGGACGTAGAGGGGGATCTGGTAGCAGAGCCTGCTCTCGATGCCCTGGGTGGCATTCGCAATGAGCTGGTAGTTCATGGACGGTCAGCAAGGAGTCGCACAGCGGTCGAGGGGGGTGGTCAGGGGGTGGGTCAGGGGCAGGGTTAGGGTTACCATTGCGATGGCCATGCCGGTGGTGATCCACCCCGACGTGATACCATACGAGAGACCGCGTTGGCTCGCAGGAGCCATTTCCGAGACATAAAGCATCGTGAACGTCATCACAAGCCCGTTGCCGTATCCCATCAACAGTCTCGAGAAGTAGAGGGCGCCCAGCGAGGTCGTGACGATCATGATGGTGACTGAGATGACGAGCAGAACCACGCCGATGAGGATGGACCACCGCCGCGAGAAGTACGTGCTCATCGGGCCAGTGGTGAAGCAGGCAATGAAGGCACCGAGAACCATGAAGGAGGCAATGATCTGCTGGGGGCCAGCGGCGATGTTCTGGCAGACACATATCAAAGTTAGCATCTGGCAGCCGCCATGGTCCTAGGGATCCCAAGTCACCACCAAAGGGAATCACGAACCCAACCGGCAGGCACCCGCGGGTCTTCGTAGCCAAACACCTTGAGGAAGCCCACCATGGCCTGAAAGGCACCGAGGGCATGGTCGAGGCCGTACTCGATCACGGCCGCGCTGGCGAGCAGGGTCAACCAGAGGAATCGCGCATGGGCGCGGATGGATTCATCCCGCTCGCCGCGATACTCGCTGTTCGGTGCGTCGGCGGTCTTGGCCGAGACGTCTCCTGACGCCGAAGCCCGGGGCTCCACAGAGCCGCTCTCCGGCTTGGTGGTCTCCGCCATGGTCCCACAGTGGTTGGCAGAAGGCGTGGGGGAGGAGCGTTCGGGGTCTGTCGGAATGCTGGAAGTTGGTCGGAAGGAGTCGCGAGCGAGGTGGAGCTGCGCGAGGAAACTCGTTCGACACCGAGAGAAAAATCGAACGACAGCGGCATCATTCCTAAGCGGCCGCATAATATATGTTTCCCAGCACCCTCCCCTCCGCGTCGTCCAATTCATCCCCCTGTTGTTTCCCCAAGGTTTGGCATCCCCAGATCCCCAGAGCCGTTCCTCTGGGTCGTGTGGGGAAGTGGGGACCATGGGGACTGGCCAAGGATGGGCGAAGGGGTTAGCTGAGGTGTCGGTCAAGTCGCCGTCGCAAACATCGTTCCGAAGGCTGTTGTTGGACCACGAGGAGCTAGCTTGAGCTTGTGAGAGGCCCGTTGGCAGCGCTAGTCAGGGGTCGGCCCTGCAGATTCAGCCCTCATCTCCAATTTCTGGCAGTGTTTAGGGGTGTTCATTGGTAACAAGAAGTCTTCCCCACAATCTTGTGTGGGGGGGGGGTCCGCCTTCCTTGGGGTAGCCCCTCGTGGAGGATGGGGATGGGTTGGGCAGGGGGACGTCAGCCTCAACCCGCCGCCTCGGATTCTCAGAGCACGTCGGATCGATGGCATAGACGGCCAAGGCCAAGCTTGGGGTCACGATGGCGGCTCGGCAGGTCAGCAGCCGACGTTGGCAAACTCCGGAGCCTCCGTGCCCGGAGAAGGGGTTGGCTCGGCGTTGGGATTGCTGTCTTCGGCGCTTCAGGTCCGGCCGATCCAGCGACGGGAGGGCATTCCAGCCCGAGCATCTGGTGGTATATCTCTGGCCAAGCCAACGCACGCCCCTTCGTTTTCTGGCCACTCCTCATGGTCACTTGTCAAGGCCCCAACCCATCCTTTCCTCACCGCCATGTCACAGTTCAGTAACGCGACGGGGTTCGACCTGCCAGCTATGGCAACGAATCTCGCCGCCCTCCCTCTCCCCATCAGCCTTGACTGGCATGCCAACCCCGCCCAAACGGCCGCCGTTGCCGCCGGCGCCACCGGCATCGCCTCGCATCTTGGTTGGTTCATCCACGGCGAGCACCACACCTACGGCGTCAACCTCGCCGTCTTCTACGCCGCCCTCATTCCCGCCCTCACCTTTGCGCTCTACCACTACCTGAGCCTCCCGCTTCTCACCAGCGCCGTGCAGACTGTGACACTGGCAGCATGCTACGCCGGCGGTCTATACGGCAGCATGGCCCTGTACCGCGGCATCTTCCACCCCCTCCGCAAGTTCGACGGCCCGTTCCTCGCGCGCTTCACCAACATGTACCACAGCTGGCTGCTGGTGGAGAAGAGCGACAACTACCGCCTGATGACGAAGCTCCACGAGAAGTACGGCGACATCGTCCGCACCGGCCCGGCCAACCTCTCGGTCAACGTGCCCGAGGCCGTGCAGACCATCCTGGGCTCTGGCTCCCGCTGCACCAAATCGCCCTGGTACGATACCAGCCTGCCCCTTGTCAACCTCCACACGTCCCGCAACCTGAAGGTGCATGAGCTGCGCCGAAAGGACTTCAACAAGGCCTTCTCCCCCGCCGCCCTAGTCGCCTACGAGGAGCGCGTCACTCCCCTCTCGAACCTCTTCTGCGAGCAGATCGCGGCTTTCCGCGGCGCCCCCGTTGATGCGAGCACCTGGTTCAAGTACTTTGCCTTCGACGCCATGGGCGAGCTCGGCCTCGGCGAGTCCTTCCACATGCTTGAGCGCGAGGACAACCGCTGGATCCCCGAGCTTCTCATGGCGGGCATGGCCGATATCGCCCAGCTCCAGCCCATCCCCTGGAGCACGCCCATCCTCCACCGCATGCCGTTCATCGCCCAGGGCCCGCGCCGCTTCATCCGCTTCGTCGAGGACCAGGTCGCCAAGCGCCGCGAGCGCGGCAGCACCAAGCCCGACATCCTCGAGAACCTCCTGACCGCGTACGAGAAGAGCAACAAGAAGGACGTCGACTTCCAGTGGCTGCGCGGCGACGCCCGCCTCGTCATCGTCGGCGGCTCCGACACCACCGCTTCCACTCTCGCCTTCATCTTCTACTACCTCGCCAAGTACCCCGAGCAGGTGCGCAAGCTGCGCGCCGAGTTCGAGCCCCTCCTCGCCGCCTCGGGCCTCGACCACCTCGACGCCAAGGACGTCGCCAAGGCGGTCCACCTCAACGGCGTCATCCACGAGACCCTGCGCATGAACCCGCCCATCCCGTCCGGCTACCCGCGCGTGACCCCGCCCGAGGGCCTGACCATCGCCGGCCGCTACATCCCCGGCGGCACCACCGTCGTCATCCCGCTGCGCACCATGGGCCGCTCCGAGGCGTGCTACGAGCGCGCCGAGGAGTTCGTCCCCGAGCGCTGGTACAGCAAGCCCGACATGATCAAGCACAAGAATGCGTTTGCGTCGTTCGGTCTCGGCCCGTACAGCTGCATCGGCCGTGCGCTGAGTTTGGTGGAGATCCGCAACCTGGTGGTCAAGGTGCTGACGCGGTTTGATGTGGCGTTCGCGCCGGGCGAGGACGGCGAGTCGCTGATGAATGATGCCAAGGATCACTTTATCATTGAGATCCCGGCGTTGAAGCTCGTGTTCAACGAAAGGAAGCTGTAGAGTGGCGATGTATATACCCGGGGAGAGAGAGTTGGTGACTGTGCTGGTGGATACCCCTGAATTCAGGGGCTGGTGGCAGCATGCGGCTGTAAATACCTGCCAGGAGGGAGGAGCTGCGAACTGTCTGTTACCCCAGTCGTAACCCAATGAAATCATGATTTTCCATTTTTCCCACATGGATGCTCCGGATGCGATAACACAGGAGGAAGGGTGGCGTGCGCTCCTTGCGGAGACTTGCGGATGGCGGGTAACATTTCCCGCCTGCTGATGTAACGCATCAACCTCCATCCAATCTCTTCCTCTTTCAGTTCTCTTTTCTCCTCCACATCCCTCGGACAACAGCCTTCCGTTTGTGCAGTTAGACCCACGCTTACCCCTTGGACGCCGTTCGCTTTGATCTGCCTCCGCCGTCGTCTGACTGTTTACTCCAGCCGCGGGTCGCTACGGCAATACCCCGCACCGAATAGGGGCACTCGCCAAGATGGTGCCCCGGATGCGAGCAAGCCAGAGCTGCGACGCTTGCAAGGCCAGAAAGACCAAGTGTGTCCAAACTGGTAAGCCTCCGCTAATGCCCCCCAAGAAGGTGAAAGCTAAGTGGGACCGATCGCAGGTGCGGGAGGGTCATGTCGATACTGCGCGTCAATAGGGGGGACTTGCTCGACAACAGCACGTCCCCAACGGCGGCCTTACTACCGCGTGTCGGAGCAGGAGTACCAGTGCTGCATGCGTCTTCTGCGGCACTTTGTGCCCGATGTCGAGCTCGACTTGAAGACGATGAAGGCCATGATCGCCGAGATCGAACAAGGGGTGGAGCCCTCGACAGCGACCAGCTCGAGCGTATCAGCAGGCGGCATCGAGACGGAGGAGAGCGAGGTCCTCCGAGAAGAGCTGGGCTGCATGATCGTTGACGCACGGGGGAGCTACCGATACGTCGGCGCGGACTCGTACGTCCGCTTTGCCAACGCCGTCGCCCAGGCCGCAACACCAGTCCGGAGCCACATGAGCGTGAGCGGGAACGAGTTCCGCGGAGACACAGACACAAGGGTGATGGTGCCCCTGGTGCGATCGAGGTTACCGCCGGCCACGCCAGAGACTGCTTCATCAGAACCGAGTCCCACGATGGACGGACGGGGAGACAGGATCTACCTTCCACCACGAGACATTTGCCAACGCTACGCGATGCGCTTCTTCGACGAGATCCAGTCCATCTACTGGTTCTACTCGCCCGAGCAGTTCTACACGTTGGTAGACCGGACATACGCGGACCGCGACCGCGGGTGCAACACGTTCAGCTCCAGCTGGCTGTGCAGTTTGTACTCAGTTTTCGCAATCTGTTCCGCCGCGGAGGAACGCGGGATCATGGGCCGCGGAAACGACGACGAGAAGTCGTCAAACGACTACCTCGTGCTGGCCAAGAGCATGGGGTTGCAGGTCTGCGACGAGGCCGACACGGATGCGGTGCGGGCGCTCAGTCTGATGTCGCTGGCGCTGCATTCGGCCTGCTTCACCGTCACAGCCTACCTCATCACCGGCATGGCAGTGCGCATGGCCTACTCGTTGGGCCTGCACCGCAACATCGCGCTCAGCAACCAGGACCTGGTCTCACGCACGCGCGTGCACCGGTTATGGTGGACTCTGTACGTCCTCGATCACGAGGTCGCCGTGCAGCTGGGCTACCCATGCGCCATCGTCGACCACCTCGCCGGCATCCAGACCCCGTCTGCGTGCGAGTCGGTGTTGGACCCCGGCCGGCCCACGCCCCACGGCTACCAGGCGGCCTGCGTCGCGTTGATCAAGCTCAAGAAACGCGTCTCGCACACGTTGTACGTGGTGCCCGCGCTGTCTGAGAGGCGGGTGGTACCCTTCTCGGCCGTCACGGCGTGCCTTTCGGATTTGGATGGGTGGCTGACCCAGCTGCCGCCACACCTCGCGTGGAGCACTGGTATGCCGCCTGCCCACCGGCGTGCTGTCGCCGCTTTGCACCTCCGCTACTGGACCACGCGCATCTACGCCCAACGCCCGTTCTTGCTGTACACGGCAACGCGCCGCGGTGGGTCTGGGGCACTCTCGGGGGAAAAGAAGCACCGGTATGAGGAGCTGTCGGCGCAGTGTCTTGACGCTGCGAGAAAGGCCGTCGACATGGTCCGCCGCATGCGGGATCACAATCTGTTGAGCTCGTTGGTGCTCTTCGACAGCCAGTGCATCCAGGATTTGGCGTACGTGTTCCTGTTGGCGAAGCATTTGTATGCGGGTCGGGACCAGGCCGCGGCAGCTAGCGAGGGACTCGAGATATGCTTGGGAGCTATGCGGGGCATGCAAGCCGTGGGATGGTGTGAGAAGTTGTTGCCTGAGCTGACGGCTCAGGTGGCTGCTGGCGTGGGGGCTGGTACGGCGAGAGCAGCAGAGGACAGAAGTGCCGAGGGCGGGCAAGTCGAGGCGAGGCCGCTGGCCCCGAATCTAGAGCAGAGGAACCACAATACCTCCCACCACGGGGAAGATCAACGGGGAGGCGATGGTCAAATACCTGCCGACTCAGGTGGTGGGCTATCGTTCCAGCCGGTGGACGATGGTCTGGAGATCAACAACGCCTTCTTTGAGTGTTTTCAGGACTCGGCTATGAATGGGCTGGACGTTTTCAACATGTTGGATATTGATATGGGAACGTTCACGGCGGAGGAGGACTTGTTCATGTACCAATCTTGAGTATTGTATTTGTAGGATTTGAAGGTGCTTGTTCATCACCTTGGTTTGGTATATTGATTCGATGAAAGGAGCAAAACGTTAGTTAAAGTTTCAAGTCAATTAAGTCTTAACCAAAGAATATCCAATGGTCCAATACGAGAAGCTGCACTCAAAACAGACGCCGGAACAAATGGAAGAATGTGTTTAAAAGGAGGATGAGAAAACGAAAGGGAAAGGAAATAAAAAGGGGAAAGCAAAAATGAAAAGGGGAAGGCAAAAATGAAAAGGAGAAGGCAAAAATGAAAAGGGGTAAACTCCAATACAAAAACGGACACAAACCCCAGCTGGGTTCATTCCTCCATTTGGAACGACTGCTCATCCAAAACTACCCTTCCATCTTCCTCAGCAGTGACCAGTCCGGCCACCACCTCCGCCAACTCCTTCAACACCCCATCAACCAACTCGTCATCCTCCGCGGCACCCACCACCCCCACATGCATACCCCCCTCTTTCACATACGACACCAACTTGACCGGCCTAGCCGCATCCCCATGCGGATTCGCAATCCCCACCTTGACCTCTCCGCCCGCAAAGGGCATGCTCTCAAACTCCTCCCAGTCCTGGTGATGCACCACCGAGTCGACAAACCCATCCCTCCCGGCGGCCCCAAACCCACCCACAAAGTCATGCGCCAACGACTCAGCTGCCTGCTGCTGCACAGCGGCCAAGAGCTCGCGCGCCGTCCACGTTCTCTCAAAGTGCACACGCACGGGGGTGAATTGGTAGCAAGGACCCATGACGACAGCGGTGTCGTCCCCGTCGGTGGCTGCGCGGCCCGAGGTGATACCGCCGAAGAGGACATCGGGGGTGCGCAGGCGGCGCGCGAGGACGACGGCCCAGCCTGCTGTGAGGAGGGTCGCGGTGGTGATGCCCAGCGGTGGGGGGTGGCATGCGGCGGGGAGCTCGGCGGTTCGGAAGATCGCCTTTTCGGTGGCGGAAGCTTTGTTCGCGGGGGTCTGGCCGGGGAGGATTGACAGGGCGGAGCCGGCGAGGAGGGTGTTCCAGTAGGAGAGGGCTTCGGTCCGGGCCGGGCCGTCGGTAAGGGTCTGGGACAGATAGGTTGAAAAGGGGGCAGAGGGGGTGATGGCGGTGCCGGCGTAGAGGGCCTCGAGGTCGCGGAGGAGGAGCGGGAGAGAGACACCGTCGTACTGGGAGTGGGAGAGACCGAGGATCAGGCACTCGGCTTGGCTGTCCTTGGCCTGGAGAAGGAAGATATAAAAGAAGGGTGCGCCCAGACGGAAGTTGTTCGAGTCGATGTGCGCTGCGCAAAGGGACTCGGCGGACCTCTCGAGGTCCTCAGTTTCGGCATGCTGGATGACGACGGGGATGTCTAGCTCCTTGACAACGACCTGGACGAAGGTGGATTCATGCTCGACAAAGACCGTCCGCAGGATGTCGTGCGCAGCCACAAGCTTGTGACAGGCTTGCGTCAGCCTTGCCCAGTCGAAGCCGCCGTTGTTGGCGTACAGCATGGTGTACTGGATCGAGGTCCGTGGCGGCTGGATGGTGGCCTTGATGTCGAGAGCCTGGGGGTCAGTCACCGGGTACGCGTCTTGGATCGTCCAGCCAGGGTTGGCAAGCTCGCTCCCCAAAGGACATGACGCGTACTCATGAAGTCCGTCGAGGAGCTGCACACATCTCTGGAAATCCATGTATCGGCTTGTGATGGGCGGGAACCAGCGTCTGGCTATGGTCCCGCAGGTGAGCGAGCTTTGGCGTCTTGTTGTGTGGCATTGCGTCGTTGGGAATGGGAAATGTCACCATGTGTTCGGCCCAGCAAGGTCGAGTCTGCTGTTGCTCTGCACTGACTTCTGGGCAGGTGGGTGCCTGCCGCTTGCCGGTTGCCGCGAGGACAACCAAGAGTTCAAGATCTGCCGGCCCCGGGATTTTAGGTGTCCAATTCCAGCGCCTGGAGCACGCATTCGTTTTCTCCAACCCACAGCATCTATCGTGCTTCGCTGCACTCTGCAACACTATCTCCAAGACTGCCGCACCACCTAACAGTTGGCAGCATGAAACTAGGTATTGTCTTGGTCTCGTGCCTTGCCTGCTAGGCACAGGCCTTGGTATGCCCCAGTCGTTCCTATGGGATGTTCAATCCTCCATTTTGGGTGGGGAGCACTAACAGCGTCTGGATCCTGCAGCCCGGTGACGCATATCACGAGAACCGTCCCCCAAGCCGTGCGCCGAATACGGACACCATCTCAGGCCCCGTGCCCGAGATCGCAATCGGCGTCGTCGACCGGGACGCTGCTTCAGGGAGAAGCCCAGCTCAGAACGCACCTCATGCACCCGGCATCGAGCCCCCGGTCCAAGACCTCGGCCCGGCTGAACCACTTCCTGTTCAAAGGATAACGCTCTGGGTGCGTGCGTCCTGAGGATATTACAACCCCCCAGGGAACCCGAAATCCTGACGTGCACGGAAAACAGAGACCCGAGTGCGCAGTCCAGTTCGGCAGGCAAGCCTTCGTCAAAACGGTCGAGAGCCAGGTCAAGACAATGGGCAGGCAGTCCAGGGGGTGCCGCGTCGAGGCACAGACGTGCATGAAGTTGGCCTGCAGCCTGGACGGAGGCATTAGCTGGTGCAACGACGGCGTCGAGGCAATCACCCGGCCCTGCGCCCTTATCGCCCGCGACGCCATGCGCGTCGTGACGCGGTGCAAGCACGGAATCAAGCGACACTCCAGGAACTGGGCGCAGGGCGAGATCCGGGACTCGGACAGGTCGCGGGTGGTTGTCAACCAGAGCGGCTGCTGAGCAGGCCTGGCGATCGCTTCCAAGGGGGCAACGAGAGAAAGAGGTGGGCATGTCACTTATCGAGCACTAGCAGGCTCAGGGTGCAAAGGTACAACAATAGAAACTATGTCGTGTGCAGACAGAGCAAGACCCCCTCAACCAGCACCAATGATGCCATCCCCACCGTTTCAACTAGGTCGGCCCCGACCCCATCCGGCCTCCCCCGATACGAGATGTTTACCCCGGAGCTGAACGGCCCGACACCAAAAGCCCATCAACCCAGCAACTTACGTGGAACTGCCCTTCCGTCACCCCTGGTACCCATCCTCCCACAACTCCTTCCGATACCCCTCCGTCAGCCGCTCATCCGTGCCATACTCTTCCTGCCAGCCCACAAACCCCCGATCCAGCACGACCACCTTCTGCTCCCTGACCTCCTTTCCCCCCTCACCACCCCCCTCAGCATCCGTCTTCTCACTCCGCGCCGCCTCCGCAGCCGCAATCCGCTCCCGCTCGCGGATGTACCGCAGCGCCGCCGACGGCCCGCGCTGCTGCGACAGCGCGCAGTGGAACACGACCGTCTCCTTGTCCTGCAGCTGCCGGACAAGGGTGGGCAGCATCGCGTCGAGCGTGCGCGACGGCACGTTCTGCGAGCCGCGGATGTGGCCGCCTATGTGGTCTAGAAGCGAGGTGGGTTAGAGGGGGGGATGGGGAGGGGGGGGAGGGTGGGAAGGGGGGCGTACCATCGTCGCGGACATCGATGATGGCTACTGAGGGGCCGGAGTCGGCTTGGGAGGCGAGGAGGATTTTGGAGAGGGAGGCGGCTGTTACGCGCTCGAGGGTGCCGATGGTGGCCATCTTGGAGAGTCCTTATCTTCTGATTTTCACCTTTTTCTCTTTGTTGTCGCGGCCTTGGGCACGGTGGTGCCGGTGCCTTTAGATGCTCAGGGAGGGGATGGCTCGATTTGATCTTTGGCGACCCGTGTTATCGCCGGCGTCCCTGGGGATGCTCAGGAGGAGTGGAACCGTGAACTCCGCCCGAAGTTCGGACCTCCATGGCCAGGCAGCAATGGGCTGGTCTCGGCCAAGCGTGGCTGCATTCGGCCGATGGTGTGCTGATGCCGGCTGCTGCCAGCTGAGACAACAGCTCTGCAGCCCGCCACCACCTACTCCGTAGAGAACGACGGCAACGAGGGAAAAAAACAAAAAGCAAGGATCGTACTCGGTAGACGGAAGCAGCTTGCATACCATTAGACCATCTCCCCATGAGATCTTGGCGTTGAGGTGCCGAGCTGGTTGGGATGAGCGAGCGGGTGGCAAGGGATTTCGCTGCTGGCCATAAGAGTGGATCTTGACTTCAGTGGGAGCTCTGGCTCCAATTTGCAGACCCCCTCGAATCCACCTCCTGTCCCAATGCATGCAAACTCTATCTCGACCGTTGCCAGCGTTCCCCCTTCAGTTCCCTTTCCGCACCCAAAGAAGGAGTCTAGAATTTTTTTTCTGATCTCTAAAGCCACGTTGTTCTCGAGGCTGCCGTTCGTCTGTGGAAACATGACCTGTTTCACCACGTGCGCGGGGATCCACGTGTGCCCGACCGCAATGACTCGTCCACCACGCGCCACTCGGATGTGGGAAGACTCGGGCATCTGTGTTCGGATGCGGGGGGAGCTCTGGCAGCGTGTTGATCGTCGCGAGTATGTTGCGCGGGCACAGGTCCACTCGAGCGTTGAGCACCCTCCGCTGTGCTTGTAGGGAGCTGCTCTCACAGTTCAAGTTGAGAGGAAACTGGGTGTTGATTTCCTTGAACTACGGGCGCAAGCCTACACCGGCTTCTGGCTCGAATGCTGCGCTGCCGGCATCGTGGAGCAAGCAACGAAGCCTCTACCCGCCATCGTCTTGTTTCTGACATGGGCGGCCCCGCACGAGGCGATGGGCTGTTCAGATGGCCACCCAGGCCGCTGTCTGTTCCTCAGTGCACTGTCCCTCGACCAGGGATGGCTGGGCGACGGCTGTGAGCAAATCCTGTCCTTGAGCCCCCAGACTGCGTCGAAGCCGGGGGCGAACAGGTTGATGTCGTCTTTTCCCCTCGCCGAGATTTCTTTGGATGGCGATGCCCGAGCGTCGGACGGGTGTCTCCCAGTTCGTCTGGTCTGGCTGTGCCTGTTCTCGCGTTGCCCAAGCCTCCTCGCCGGATCCCGAATTCCAGCCCGGTTCGAAGCTCGCTCGCCACCCCTTTATCGACACATCAACACGTGGTTATCCGGAGCAGAGATGGTCTAGTCCGTTGCCTCCGTTTCGGCCCCTCCATTAGCCGGCCCCGTCCCGCCCGCCCCAGGATGCATCTGGAGATCCCGCGTCATGCTCGAAGCTCTCTACCCTGGAACCCAGCGTCCCGCCCCGCGATTCGCCTTCCTATGGCCTCCGCAGCCCCCGGGAGACAATCTCTGCCTCCCTACTGCAAACCAGGACGACATCCGAACGACTTGGGAAACAAGAACGCAGCGACTGAAGCTCCATAATCGGCCACCCCCACTATAGCTCCTCCTGGCTGCCCACGCAAGCCTTAAGCCTCAACACAACCTCTTCCCACGACAGCCAGAGCCGCGAGCGCCTCTGATGCACAAATTACTCGCCGTCTACGAGGCGAGTACCTTCCCGCCTGATTTGTGGCGGCATCGTACTAATTCTAACCAACAGGAACAAGAGAGAAGGCGAGAAGATGACCAAACACTTCTCACTCACCATTTTCATCATCGCCATCGTCTCCACCGCCGTTGGGACGTGCTTGGTGTCGTTACTTGCCTGCTGGCTAGTCACCCGCCGCCATCGTGCCAAACAACAAGCACATGACGAGGAGAAGGAAGTCAACGATGCCCTCGACCGTGCAATCGTTAGCTACATCGTCAAGGAGCTGCCCAGCCCGCACGGCTCAAGAACCACCCAGCCCCCAGAACCAACGGCAGCGACCGAAGGCCCCCAACTACCCGAGCCGGCGATGACCACCGCCGTGGCCGCAAACTTCGACGACATAGAAGCCTCCTACGCCGCACAAGACTCTCCCCAACACTCCCCCCAATACCAGCACACAGCCCCATATCACCATTCAGCCAACCTCCAGTTCCAACCCGAACCCCCGACCCCCACAGGCGACCAGAGACAGCCTCTCCGGCGCATATCATCAGTGGGCAGCACAGACCCGTACACGCCGCGGTCGGGGCGGAGAACGGCGTCGTCACATTTTATGGACAGCTCGGAAAGGGTGTATGCCGATATCCTGGCGCGGCCGCTGGAGCATGTCCGCGCGTGGTCGGAACCGAGGGTTTCGGTGCCTGTCCCGGCCCCGGCCCCGAGGGATGATGTGGGCTGGCCTTTGACGTCGAGGGAGAGGGGGTGGGTGTAATGGACGAGGAGGACAGAGGGTTGTTGAGGGAAACTGGGTGTTCAACGGATGGGGAGAGCGAGGGGGTGGAGAAGGGTTAGGGTTGCCAGGCGTTTGGGTGCAGGGTTGGCGTTCAGGGTTTGGATGCAGGGTTTCGGTTCAGGGTTTTGGGTTTTGGGCAGACTACAGATGTATTCCGTACACCGTACGGAGTAAAGGTTGGGAGTTGGACTTGACCTTTCCCCTGAGGCCGCCCGCTTTCTGTAATGAACCTCGGTGATTTGCTTCCAAGATATCTGGGACTTTACGTGTGATGACCTTGCGCGATGGGGAGCTCATGATCGGACGGGGGTTGAATCGGCAAATCGAGCTACAATATTATGGCTCTGGGATACGCGAAAAGGGGGATAAACTGTTTCATATTAGTTATCTGCAGGTGATGTCGTGCTTGCTCTTGTCCAGCTGGGAGACATCGGCTACGTGGAACTCTGCCTACTCATTCTGCAATGTTCAAATTGCAGCAGTATCCTCGGAATGTTTCCAGTGGGGGTTTGGAGCTTGGGGTTGCACTGCCAAGACACTGCCGTGCCGCGAAGCTTGCGGATGGAGCTTGAGGGAAAAGACTCGGCTGATGACGACAAGGTGTGACGCTTGCACATGATAGCGCAGCCCACGGCAAGGCAGCTCTTTCAAGTTTGTGCCTGCGTGTTATCTACTGGACGCCCCCTGCTCCCACGATCTTTTCTCTCCTCCTCAATCATCGCCCTGTGTTGCTTTGTTCTGACCGTAAATTAAGTGCAAAGCTTGCTGCAAGCTCTCTCCGTGTTTCGTGGGACTCGTTCTCTCCAAAATCTGTTCGCTGTGCTGACTCTGGACACAACACGCGACCGAGAGCGACGTCACATCCCTGCGTTTCGGCGCCTGCAGCACCCTGCAAAGCTGGGAGGAACGCACCGACCACCATCAAATTCCCGACCAAGAGGCGCACCGGCGCACCTTTTCCCCAACCCCAACCCCACACAGACAACCACCACGCAGCTTGCGCCAGCTCTCTCCCAACCGACAGGCCACCGCAACCAAAGCTTCCTCCGCACCCAGCATCGCATTCTCTCAATACACCGGCACTACATTCGCTGAACAAAAGCCCAACGCCATGGCTCCGCCGCCGCCTGCTGACATGCCCCTGAGCCAGAGGCTCCAACGGGTAGCCACCACCCTGCAGTGTATGTGCAAGCTCGCGACCCCGACCTTCACCCTCACCCGATAACCCCCTTGTGTTGGAGATGCGCCGACTAACTTCTTTTCTTCCCTGCAGTTGCTTGGTTTTCTGGGTACGCCAACCTCTCTCCCTGACCCCGCCTCCGACCTTCTGCGGTTTCCTCATCTCAAAATGTTCCTGGGTGGGGAAGCTTGCAGCGGGGAGAGTCGGAGCTCGAGGATCGGAGCTCGACCAACATCCCATCCCGGGCTCCCTCAGCTGACATTTCTCCTCTGCGCAGACACGCCGTCCTCCTCCTCTGCATCTTCCGGTACACGCTCTCGTGGATCAAGTTCAACTACTATGGCGGCATGGCCCAGTTCTGCTACCGCCTCGGCTTCATCTCGGCGGCTGCGACCTACGGGATAGTGGCCTACAAGACCTGGCGGGCCCGCCAGAAGACGGGCGCCAAGCTGCCTGGCGGCGCTGCGGCCTACCTCGCCGATGAGAATGTCCAGTACCTTGGTATGTGTGCAGCGCTCGCCTGCTGGCCGGCGACCCTGCTGACATGACCACCTCGCCGCAGTCATGGCTCTCGTTTGGCTCTTCATGCCCCAGAACATCCTCGCTCTCCTCCCCTACGGCATTTACTCCGTTTTCCACGTCGCCACGTACCTCCGCGCGACTATCATCCCCACCGTGGTCCCCCCCGAGAAGATCACTCCGCCCGCCGGCGCCGAGCCTGGCGCCAAGCCGCAGTACAAGCAGCACCCGATTGCCGACGCCATCGGTGCGTTCGTTAAGAAGTACTACGATTCCTCCATGTCGGTGGTCGCGAGCCTCGAGATCCTGCTCTGGATCCGCCTCCTGCTCTCGGCCGTGCTCTTCCAGCGCCGGTCGTGGATCCTGCTGGGTATCTACACCGTGTTCCTCCGCGCCCGCTTCTCGCAGAGCAGCCACGTGCAGACCTCGTTCTCGCAGCTCGAGGCCCGCATCGACAACCTCATCGGCGCCCAGGGCACCCCGCCCGCGGCCCGCCAAGTCTGGGACGGCGTCAAGGGAACTGCTCGCCAGTTCTACGCCGCCACGGATGTTGGCAAGTACTCCAGCGGCGCTGCTCCCCCCAAGAAGACTTCCTAAGTGCGCCACGCTCTGAAGCCGTGTCTGGCACCAACACACACATGACAAGCAGCCTTTCCGCTCTCTATGCGGCATTAAGCTAATTCGCCTCATCTGGTGGGGCTCGATGGGGACGATGGGGACGATGGTTCGGATTACGACGTGGTGATTGACTCGTTGCTCTAGACGGGGCTACGGCGGTAGACGGGTGGTCGACGTGTGGGATAGGATGGGATGAGTGCTGCTTGAGCAGTGCCGGGTTCTCGTGGGTCATGGCTGGTCTCTGCTTGTGCTTCTCTTATTACTGGCTTTTCCTCTGGGCCCGGTATCGGTTGGAGGAGTTGAGGCAGCCCACGAGGGGGCAGCGGGGTGGGTTTCCTGGTATTCGTCGTATTATCAATGTACCACAATGTCTACGCTGTATCGATGACTGTCCTGGGGTTCCCGTGATCTGTGCCTTGTCTTCTGCCTCGTGGGGGGAGAGGGTAGTTGCCTCGAGCCAGCTGACAACCAGTGAGGCAGCCCCAGGCCTGGCAGGCGTTCAGCGGGGAGCAAACCAATGGAGCCTAGCGCCAAGCTTCAGCTCCGCCCTGGTCCCCTGCCCAGCTGCGATGACGTCGCAGGTGTCAGGGTTCGCGGGCGGCAGCCCGTTCCTGACAGCACACCCGCTTGAGACTTGGGCCTCAACAGTTGACGGATTGAACCGGCGCGATTGTGTATATCTTTTCCAAGTTTCGTTTCTTTGTCGGTTTTGGTGGCTCCCATCAGGCGAAGTGCCCTAACGCGTGCGCGCCGTCGCATGCCAACCCGCACCCAGCCATGGCCTCCCTCCTCCGCCAAATCGTCGCGGGCCCCCGCGCAAAACACCAAGAGACTGGCCTAGATTTGTGCTATGTCACGCCGAATATCATTGTCACGTTCGTCTTGGTTCCCTCTCCCCACCACCCTCTCGCCCCTTTCCCACACAAGCTAACAGTGGAATCCAACAGATCCGGCCCCTCCCAAACCTACCCCCAACGCGCCTACCGCAACCCCCTCGACCGTCTGGTCTCCTACCTCGACACGCGCCACGGCGTGGGATGGGCAGTCTGGGAGTTCCGTGCGGAAGGCACGGGGTACCCGGACGAGGCCGTCCACGGGCGCGTGAGGCACTTCCCCTGGCCGGACCATCACCCGCCGCCGTTTGGGCTGGTACCGCCGATTGTTGGGGGGATGAGGGCTTGGCTTACAGGGGCGGCTTGGGATGAGGGGAGGCCACACGGGAAGGGTGCAGAGGGGGAGGGGGATAAAGATAAAGATACCGAGAGGGTTGTGGTGGTGCACTGCAAGGCGGGCAAGGGGCGGTCGGGGACGATGGTGTGTAGCTACCTGATCGCGGAGGAGGGGTGGGGGGCGCCAGAGGCGCTGGCGCGGTTCTCCGAGAGAAGGATGAGGCCTGGTTTCGGTACGGGTGTGTCGATTCCCAGCCAGCTGAGGTGGGTGGGGTACGTGGAGAGGTGGGCGAAGAAGGGCGGGAAAAGGTACGTCGACCGGCCGGTGGAGATTGTCGAGGTGCATGTCTGGGGGTTGAGGAACGGGGTGAAGGTGGAGGTGGAGGGGTTCGTGGAGGAGGGGAGGAAGATACAAGTGTTTCATACGTTCAAGGGGGCGGAGAGGATTGTGGTGGAGGCCGGGGCGCCGGGGGGAGGGGGCATCATGGATATGGTCCAGGATATGGCCGGGTATGGGGCGAAGGGGGAGGATAAGGACGAGTCGGCTACGGATGGCAGCAAGAACAGCAGCCGGGAGAACTTGTCAAGGAGTTCGTCCAAAAAGTCAAAGGGGTCGCCGGCTCCAGGGCTTGCGCGGAAGCTGTCTGGCGGGAAACAAGGGTCGTCACAGAGCCTCAACAAACTCGGCAAGGACGCGCCTCGGAGCAAGGTCATCGCCATGCCGGAGGCCTCACCAACCCCATCATCCAGCGGCGCCTCGCTCCCCGGCAAAGACGAATCCCGCTCCCAGTCAACGGCCAGTCTACACACCAGCTCCACCGCCGCCGCAGCCGCCGACATCTCCGAGCCAGGCGGTCAAGCCGTCATCTTCAAACCCGCCACCCCGATCCTCATCCCAAACAGCGACATCAACATCTCAGTCGAGCGACGGAGCCGCGGCCCGGCCAGCCTCGGCCTCACCATGATCACTGCCGTGGCGCACGTCTGGTTCAACACCTTCTTCGAAGGCAACGGTCCCGAGCAGGACGGCCAGGCGGACGAGAGCGGCGTGTTCGAGATCGAGTGGGACAAGATGGACGGCATCAAAGGCTCCAGTCAGCGGGGCACGCGGGCGCTGGACCGGCTGTCGGTGATCTGGCGCGTGGCGGGTTCGGAGGGGAAGGGGCCCGCGCCCCCAGGGGTGGCGATCAACGAGCCTGGTGAGGGCAGCCCGATCCCGCAGGCGCAGGCGGCGGACTGGAAGGGGGGGAATAACGAGGATCCGACGGCGGAGAGGCGGCTGGGGTTGAGGGTGGAGGATCCGGAGAGCCAGGGGGTGAGCAAAGCGAGCAGCGTTAAGAGCTCGATTAAGGGGGAGGATGGTGGGGAGGACAGGGCCTCGCTGGAGGGAGTCAAGGTTAGTGGCCCTGGCGGAGAAGAGGCTCTGGATGAGACGCCGGGGAAGGATTCAAGTCCCCCGTCGAGTAGTCAAAAGCCATGACCCTGTGAACCAGGTTTGGCCAGGCATGGTGGTGTGGGAGAAGAGCAGGCGACTGCATATTTATCGAATTCTGTCCCTTGTCCTTGATGTCATGACGCCTTTGCAGCGAGTCCGTCCTCCTGCTCTGTTTGTTTGTTGTTTCAACCACGGACCATTCATACCCGGATTGGAAGCACATGATTTGGGAAGCTCATGGTTTGGTAATCGGGGTGACCGTGGGCGAGACAGTCAGCGGCCATCAAGAATCACAGGCCCAGGCAGGCCGGACCCACCGCGCGGTGCAGGTCCCTGCTGAGTCGATCCCGTTTTTGGGGATCATATTCTTGGGGTACATCGAGCTTCCGGCTTGCGGGAAAAGAAAAATAAGCGAGTCTTGAGCCCGTCAAGACTCTCTGGAGGTCTCGGCATGCCGCGTTACGGATATTATCGGCGCAGTCGCAGTCGCGAGCAAGGGAGACTCGGTTGATGCCACGGGCGCTGATGGAATGACGACAAGCGACAGTAACAAAGCGGCAGAGCCACGAACGGACGGATCAAGCTAGGATGGTGGCAACGAAAGCTTCTGCATTCCTTATCGATAACTCGCCAACGCTCGCTCGGCTGGGCGGCGGTGCTGGGCGCGGTGAGCGTGCACTGCAAGGCCAGGATGCGCCTTTAAGCTCGGCTGGACAGTGGGGACCGCGACCAGGTACCTGGACGAGGCGGCCTGGCCCATCCCCACTCGATTTTCTCTTTTAAACTTTTTCTGCCGTTATGGGCATGTCATCGTCTCCCATCGTCGCTAGCAGTGTCTTCTCCAGCCGCAAGTCGGATTGCTAACACCCGCGTCCTCCCAATCCCCCCTAGGCCCCGGCCCGCCGACGACCACCTGCACACCACACCCAGGTACGGAGTACATACAACCCTTGACGACCCCCTGTATCCCGTACTCGGCCGGGGACATGCACATCCTGCGCTGGACAGCGCCACAAGCAGCCCTGTCGCTGCCCCGCAGTCGGGCCCCCCGCTAACAGGTCCTGCAGGAAGAAGAAGCAAAGAAAACTTTGGCTGTCCCCGTCGTCCGGCCGCTGCCCGGATTCCTCCTGCTCACCATGTCCGCCGAGATGGCAAACGAGATCAAGTTGATCAGTGGCCGCAGCCACCCCGAGCTCAGCGGCAAGATCGCCAAACGGTACGACGACTAGGCAATTCACGCATTCCGCCATTCTCCCTTGACACTCTTTGCGCATTCGACACCGCCCTCCCGTCCCGCGTCCTCATCCGTCCAGTCCAGCACGCTGACCTGACCTGGCCACCCGCAGACTCGGCATCGAGGTCGCCCGCACCATCTCCCTCAACTACTCGAACCAAGAGACCTCCTTCACAGTCGGCGAGTCCGTCCGCGACGAAGATGTTTTTATCGTCCAGTCCACCGCCACCGGCGACGTCAACGAGGGGCTGATGGAGCTGCTGATCATGATCTCGGCGTGCCGGACCGCAAGGTATGGGAGGAGTGGGCGCACAAACCCTGTTCTGCGATCGAGGCTGACGTTAGGACACCACACAGCGCCCGGAGAATCACAGCCGTCATGTGAGCCGCCCCGACCCTGCGAACAGCCAGCGACACCCCCGTGGAACCCCTGTCGCAGATCGCCGAACCGACACTGACTTTGCCAGCCCGAACTTCCCGTATGCGCGGCAGGACAAGAAGGACAAGGTACGGCGGGATGGATGGAGAGAATACAAGGGGCCGTGGATGGCACGCTGACCCTGCCACAGTCGAGAGCGCCCATCAGCGCGAGGTTGGTCGCGAACATGATGCAGACCGCCGGCGCCAACCGTATGCTCCAGCCAGTCCTCTTGCCCAGCGGCTGTGCTAACTTGCGACGTAGACATCGTGACGGTCGACCTCCACGCTTCCCAGGTGAGTAAGGAGAGACTCTCCTGTTGGACTACGGTGCTGACGAGGGTGAACAGATCCAAGGTATGCCTTGTCGGTCTCTGCGTTCGGCCCCGGGTCTCAGGGGCCACTCGCGCCAACGTTTCATGCATGCTAACTTTGAGGCCAGGTTTCTTCAGCGTTCCAGGTACAACCACCCCCGAGATCCCCTTGCAACCCTGGCTAACTCACTTACCCAGTGGACAACTTGTACGCCGAGCCGTCCTTCCTTCGCTACATCAGGGAAAACTTCAACGCCGAGGACTGCGTCATCGTCTCCCCTGATGCTGGCGGCGCCAAACGGTCAGTACCACTGGGCCAAACCGAGCTGCATCTGCTGACCATCTTGTAGCGCGACATCCATCGCCGACCACCTCAACACCGCCTTTGCCCTGATCCACAAGGAGCGCCCTAGGCCCAACGTCGTCGGCCGCATGGTGAGGATATACCTAGGGATGAGCTGAGGGGCTGTAACTGACAGGGCATGTGCAGGTTCTCGTCGGTAATGTTGAGGACAAGGTCGCTATCCTTGTTGGTATGTATCGCCGACTTTTCCGTTGGACCTTGCAGACCAAGTTACTAACCCATCCAAGACGACATGGCGGATACCTGCGGCACCCTAGTCAAGGCGGCGGCCGTGCTCAAGGAGAACGGCGCCAAGTCGGTGCTCGCCCTTGTCACGCACGGCATCCTGTCTGGCAACGCCATTGAGACGCTGAACGGCAGCGTTCTGTCCGCGCTTGTCGTCACAAACACCGTTCCGCTCGGGGACAAGGTTGACCGTGTATGTCGTCTCCACCCTGCTCCACCCCGCAGTAGTTGGACCGGTCCTAGCTGACCTCCCCCCAGTGCCCCAAGCTGCGTGTCATTGACATTAGCCCGACCATCGCCGAGGTTTGTGTTCCCTTCTTTCGCCTCCTCGAGGATGACTTACTGACAAGAGACAGGCCATCCGCCGTACCCACAACGGTAAACACCACTCAAGATCTTGTCCGTTCCTATTGCTGAGACTAACCCTGATCCAGGCGAGTCCGTTTCGTACCTGTTCACCCACGCCCCGGTCTAATTCGATGCGGTACGACGACGGCGGGAGACTTGTAGACGGAGGGGGAGGAAGGAGACGTAGAACATGCATGAAGCAGTAGATGAGAAAGAGGATGGATCTACCTGGGATGAGGATAACAGGACACAATTGGAGTGTGTAGCTCCGGTAGGCTATGGAGCAGTGGCGGGCGTGGGTCGTGGTGGGTGGGTGTGTATATCAGGGCTGGGAGGAGTTAACGGTTTTCGAGATTTTGCTTTCGTAGGGGTGCCCAAAGCGCCACATCTTTTTTTTTTTTTTGCTTGACCTGATGATAGGATACATGTGTGTGCCGTTTGTGACAGTATGTTGGACGTGGCAGGGGTTCAGGGGAGGGGAGCGGAGAAGTTTGTCGTCGCACCCGTGTCTTGGTTCTTTCCCTTCAGGGGCTGGCGATGCCAAGCTGTGGAGGGACTGGAACTCCTGCGGATCGGATCCATGGGGGACATGTCGTAATGTTGGTGGTGGGAACCGGAGGAAAAGACTTGGTGTTCGGGTTACGGTTGAAGAGGGGATGTCGCTGGATGCTGCTGGTTTGGGGGTGGTGTTCCCCAATGGCTCCGCTGTCTCAAGCTTCGTCAGGGGTTCTCGCCATCGGTCTATGCCATGTCAGGAGCGACGCGTCCAACCCATGACATCCCGCTCGTTTTCTTGCCCCATCGACCTGCGTTGGTTATCTCCTTGGCTGATCGCTGATAGTCTAGCTTCATCACAAGACCCCCCGTTTGATTTACTATGGTACGCTCCTGATGGTACTTGATGTCAAAGAGTTTGACGAGGCTTGGTACCCGCCGTTTCTAGGGGTAGGTGCCTACTGGCTACAACACTGACGAAGCAGGCTGCACATGAGTCAAGCAAGGACTGGAAACCTATATCGGAACTGGCATGGTCTCCCCGCTGTCTGATCGCACAAAGGAGCCGCCCTGACCCCATCCTGCCCACAGTAACACCAGGTACGTGACCAAACCAAGGTCTCCGGCCAGTGGAAGATAGAGCCATGAGCAGGGATTTCCTTCGCCAACAACACGCCCAGCCATCAAGGCCATCCATCCCACCCCTAAAGCCAATACCCCTTAATAAACTGGACCCCCTCCGCAATCCAATCATCCCCCAGCGTATTCAACGCATCAAACCCATGCCCTCCCGGCCGGACAGTATACTTAACCTCGGCCTTAGGCTTCTCCCTCCTCACAATCTCCACCAACTCGTCCGTCGCCGCCTTGGCAATCAACACATCCTCATCGCCCTGAATAATCCACACCGGCGGCGGCACCTCCTCAGCCTTCGCCAACGCATACCCCAGCGTCAGCTTCCCCTCCTTATCCTCGCCCAGCACATCCCTCACAACCCCCGTCCCAAACGCTCCAATGAGCAAATCAACCCTCTCCGGCCACCCCGCCGAGAGCAGCACCCCCTCCGGCTTGGCCTTGGCCGCGTCCACGTACCCCGCCACCACCTCCTTCAGCGTAGCATCCACCTTTGGCGGGGGCGTGTTAAACGCCTTGAGATCGGTAAACATGCTCGGGTACTGCGCGACCACGGCGCGGAGCTTGGCGACGCGGTTGAACTGCAGGGCAGACTGCAGCGCGAGGTAGCCGCCCGCGCTCTCGCCGATGGCTGCGAGGCGCGCCAGGTCGGGGGTCAGGTGCGGCCAGCGCGCGGCGAGCGCCGACGCCAGGTGGACGTGCACCCACCCCCAGAAGTCGGCGACGTCGTCGAGGATGGAGACCGCGGGGGTCTCGGGGGCAAGGCGGTAGGCCGGGGAGATGAAGATGGCCGGGGAGGAGTGGGCGAGGTCGCGTACCCTGTGGTGGGGGGTTAGTTGGTGGGTTTGTGGGACAATGGGGGGAGGGGGGGAGGGGGGGACGGACCAGTCGGAGAGAAAGAAGGGCTCGGGGTTGGTGCCCATGAGGAGGCCGCCGCCGTGGAAGTTGATGAGAACCGGCGCGGTGGTCGGTTCGGTGGCTGTGGCGAGGGGTTTGGGGACGAAGATGGCGGCCTCAATGGGGGTGCCGTTGACGGTCTTATAGGGGACGGCGACGCGGTCAAACCGGGCTTGGAGGTCGGCCACGACTTGCTCGCCGCGCTCGGGGGGGATAAGGGCCATTGCTGCTGGGGGAGGTGGTGATGATATTTAGGGGCAGGTGGCGTGAAAGTCTGTTGGATTGGTGCGGGGTTGAGCGGTTAATTAGGCAAAGCTGGGAATCCGGTTCGTTTTCTGGTAGTCAAGTCCAGGAGGTACTGTTGATGGATGTCGACGGGTTGATATCAGCTCGAGGCTCAATCAATATGCAAGACCTGAGACCTGGGCTGACAGCCAAGAAAAGAGCTGAAGCCTTACGTTTCAGCTGAGCGATGGGTGCTCGGCGTGCGGTGCAAAGTGCAGGACGGGATGACAAATCCGAGGGGATGGAGGAGATTCGCCAGCCTTTTAGCCTCCAGCGCTGGGCTGAGCCGGTTATCTGAGCCATCTTCGTGGGATGCGGAAATAGCGTAAGCATGCTTGTAGTCCCCGTGTTAGGAGTTTGACGAGCCGCAACCTGGCAGGATCATGCTAATCCCCGACGGTAACTGCGATTCCGCAAGCATTAGTCATGGTCAACACCGCTGCGCTGCCTCAATCTACGCTATGGGGATGTCTGTGAAGGTTGGGGACTGCTGGCTCTGATGTTGTAATTGCTAACACTGCGCTTCTTCCGTCCATTGTCCTTGTGTGGTATTCGGGCCTCCGGCATTGGAGAGGGCGAACGTCGCAATCTGTCTGCTCCACGATCGTTTCGGACGGCAGTAAGTGGTTGCTGGTAGTTGCGAATCTCGACTTCTCTGGGCTTGTCGGCAGGCAGCCAAGATCGAACCTCGAGAAAGCCATCGGTTAGCATGTGCAGGGCTCGGCGTGCTCGAAGCTGGTCACCTTCTGCTGCTTCGAAAAGCGGGACAGGGAGAGGTATGTGCTTACGCCAGCATGATACAAGTGTGGGTGTATGATGCGTCCTTGTCTGCCTGGCAGTGGTGGATTAGCAACTAGTTGAAGATCAGGGAGTGGTTGGCGGTGAGGGGAAAGAGCACTTACTGGCGGCTGGCTGCTGGGAACAGGTTCGAGCTTCGGTGTGCTGGAACATGAAAGCAGTCACGGTTGAAGGCACGCGGCAAGGACACTGCGCCCTGATGGAGAATTATTGTATTTTTGCACCCTACCGAGGCAGCCGGACCAGGAGCTCTCGTGAGAGAACTTGACTGACCAACTGACCAACGGGCAGACAAAAACAACCCAGCCCCGTCCCCCAGAACGCCAAACCCATCCAACCCAGACTCGTCTCGCAGAACGCTAAAACCCATCCAACCCAGACCCGTCTCGCAGAACGCCAAAACCCATCCAACCCAGTAATACCAAGCGGGAGTTCCCTGTGAGAACTCGACCGGCAAAGACCAAATGCAACCCATGGGAGTTCACAGTCCGAACTCGACCACGACAAACGCCCAAAAGAATAAAAGCCCAAAACCCGATCCCGACAGCCCAAGACCCAAGACACGCGTCCCCCCCCCGCCCCCCCCCCCAATCCCGACGATCCCCTGCAAAGCACTCCGACAGTCCCCAGCAAAGCACCCCAGCAGCCCCGACGACGTCCCGTCTAGGCGACCCAGCGGCGGGCCACGGCGTCCATCGGCCGGCAGACGGTCTCCACCTTGCCGTAGGCCACGTGGCGGAGGATGCCCGACGTGGAGAAGGAGACGGTGGCGCCGCCGGCCGAGACGGTCTGGGTGCCGGACCAGGCCACGTTGAGGCGGCCCTCCCAGACCATGGCGGAGCACGAGACCGCCGGGGAGTCCTTGCTCAGAGCAATTGTGTTGCTCCAAGACAGCTGGACGGAGCTCCCCGAGTGCTGGTCGTGCGAGGACGACGTGCCGGGGGACCAGGAGCCCGAGATGCCGGCCTCAGCAATGGCCGGGATCGACGACCGGAACGTCGTCGAGACAGTCAGCGAGTTGGAAAACCCGCTGGAGAAGGAGGTCGAGGCGTCGCGCGTCTCGCTCCCGGAGAAGGTCCAAGAGAAGTCGGTGCCGTTGTAGACGGCAGAGCCCTCCCGGAGCGTGACCAAGCGGAGGCCGTCGTCACCGCCCGCCTTCTCGAAGACGATGTCCGAGACGATCGACTTCGACAGGCGCTTTAGAAAGATGGGGGCCAGAAAGTCGAGGTCGTCCCCGGCGCGGCCCTGGAAGCCGACGAGGACGCCAGAGCCCACGTTCACAGCCTTGCTGGTGAGGCGGCCGGTGTTGTCGACCCCGTAGCCCCACGAGCGCTCCGAGGTGGAGAGGTCGAGGCGGGCGACGCGGGCACCAGAGGAGGAGGAGTTGCCGGCACCGCCGTCGAGCTTCCAGAGGGTCATCCCGGTGATGACCTCGCCGTCGGAAAACTCGACTTCGGCGAACTGATCCTTGCGGACGCCGCCGCGCATCTCGGTCCCGTCCGTGAAAAAGACGGAAAGACCGCGGAGATAGCCGTTGCGGCCGTTGTTGCGGTAGAGGCGCAACCGGCGGACGGACGAACCAGCAGACCCGAGAATCGTGAAGGGAGCGCCCTCCCCGGAGGCGCCCACACCGGTGGGGCTGACGCAGAGGTCAGTGTCCCACGGGTCGGCGCGAGCGCAGCCGACGAAAGCCTGGATGACGACCAGGAGGACGGGCGCCAGGCGAGAGAGGGCAGACCGAGGGCGGAGGTGGGCCGCGAGGAGGGCGGCGACCAGCGGACCAGCGACGAGGCCAGAGGTGAGGAGAGAGGCCACGAAGGCCACCGAGAGAGCTTGGGCCATGACGGCCGCCGGGAAAGAAGCTGCCTGCGCAGGGCAGGCGAAGGAGGCGATGAGGAGGGCCGTAAGGCCCCCCCAGGCCAGCCGGTGGCTGGAGAAGACTGCAAGGTGACAAGTCAGCGGCGTGATCGATGAGCATGCGGATATGACGGCCGACAGCGCAGATGATGACAACGACAGCGGGGAAGACAGGAAAGGTAAGACAGGACAGTGATGATGCGCGCTGACAATAGGGGCGATGCAGTGAAGCGACAGAACAGACAAGGTTAGCGACAAGAGAGAGATGTTAAAAGGGGTAAGACGGGATAGCGGTGATGTGCGTTGACAACCGTAGTGATGAGTGAAGTGACAAGGAGAGAAGACAAGACAGTGAAGGGAAAAGAAAGCAGCGCGAGATGAAGACAGCGAAGTGAACTGAAGACAACGAAAGAAGATAACGGCAGCGAGGGTTCCAACTTACGATTTGCCCACATGTTGGGCGGCAGCAGGCGAAAAAGGCGAGGAGGTCGAAAAGGTGAATTTTGTTTTTCGAAGTCGAAAACTGTCGAAGTTGTCGAAGTTTGAACGTCGGATCGAAGGGCGAAGCTTGACTTTTAAGAATAAAGTCAAAAAGAGATATTTTGTCAGATCTTCAGAGACAGAAATGGCCTCTCGGAGCTGGGGCGGGCAGCCTTATAAGCGTCCGGTGGATATTTCCAGCTCGCCAGCGCAGCAGCCAACACGGCGGGCAAACACCGAAGACAGCCTGGTGACGCCATGGGGTATGACGACTCTTCGGCGATGCAACACACCCGCGGCGATGATGTTTTGTTTTTTCCGCGGTGTTGTTTTTCGTGTCAAACGCGCGCTCTCGGGCGAGTTGTGACGCGTGGGTGGACCGTATGGCAGCAAATTTACGTGCAGTCGGCGTTGGAGTGGGCCAGAAGGACGGTGTTGGGCAGCGAGGCAACGGTGAAAGTGGATGTTGACTCAGGCTCAACACCAAAAGCACGCGCAAACTGACGCACGAAACTTACAGCTGGGAAGCACGCATCTTCGGCGGGCTGAATGAGGACGAACTCTCGGCGAGCTTGCACTCGCACGAGAAGAGACCATCACCGTGACGCAGCCGGCGTGGGCTATCTGCTTCTGACTCTGCCTTGGGACGGCCACATCCAGCGCGAGCTGGTCAGCTAACAGTCCAGTCAACAGGCAGACAAGATCACGAAGAGTCGGGTAGACGCCTCGACTGAGCAGCCACTCTCTCCGTCCCTCACCCCCTCACCACATGTCAGATTCCCTCGCTAGCTGCCGAGTTATCCAGTGTCGTAGAACCCCCCTCTCTCCGATGTCTCAACCCCTCCCCCCCAGTTACCCTCCCATCTCTCGCCCGACGTCCAACCCGTCCGAGTGTTCGTGTGCTGTGGTTGTGGATCCAAGTCCGCTTTCCGTATGCGGTTGAGGCGGCGATGCTGATTGGCTGGGGCACTGTTCGCCGGGAAGCGAGGAGTGGGGCGGCACTGGGTGGCAAGACGCGGTCACCAACCTCCAACCACGACGCGGAGTTTGGGTTGTGTCGGTGTTGTTTTTTGGAGGGGGCGCAGTAAGGTGACGTCAGGATCTGTCATGTGCGCGTGGGAGGAGATTGGTGATTCGGCCGGGTGGGAGGAGATGCGAGTTGGCCGGTGTTGGTCCGGTGTTGATGCCTTGGCTGTGGTGAGGCATCGCCGCGCTGTCAGCCTGCCACTCGCGCAAGACTTGGATGCTGTCATTCGGCTGTCAGTTGGATGCTGGCACTCGGTCGTTGCCTGGATTTTGGTTTTGGTGCGGCAACCATGTCGGCGATGGGTGCCAAACAACCCCTGGGCACCTTGCTCCCATGGCATTCCGCGACGTCGCCAACAGAACCAGTGTGATGGACCGCTCATGGCAGCCCGAACGAGGTGTTGTCGCCATGATCACGCCCAGTAAAGTAAACTTTGTTGCTCCTGCGCTAAATACGCTGTTGCATTCTCTACTTGTGGATACAATGTCAAAATGCCGATGATGATGGTAGTGGAAACCCAGATTTTGTCTTTTTGTTGTAGTTAGTTAGTCATGTGTTGCGAACTTGTGATATGTTGAGTGTGGAATCGTGGATGGGTTGCGACCAAAGTTGTTCTGGTTGGCCAAAATGGAGATGGAGAGTAGATGCATCATGATCCCGTTCAGGCGGGATGGTTCGGTTAGCAGTCTCGGGTATGAGAGTTTAGAGTAATAACTAACTAGTTATTCCAATTTGAAGTTTTTGGTGATGCTCTTAATTTTTATCTTGCCATGAAGGTGTCAACACAAGGAAGTAGCGACTAGGAGGACAGACCGCAGTCCTCAGCGTTATGATAACCAAGTACGACAGAATAGACATGTTTTTGCCTCGAAGGTTAAACCTATTGTGTTGTGTGATATAAAATTGCGAAGTTGAACTTTTGTTGAGTCAGGGCCCTGTCCAGGGTCAAAATGGTATTTTTTTCCTGAGGAAGAAGTTCGCACTGTTTCTGCTGCTGCTGCCTCGCCAGTTGCTTCTTTTCTGGTTGGTGGCGTATCATGCCACCGACGGACATCAGTTGAGTTATTAGCCTGATTGGTTGCAGCGAGGCTGGGTGAGGGGTGTTCAGGGGCCTGGCTGAGTCTGGGCAACGCCTACACTGAGTGTAATATGAACAGGGCACCCAGAACTTTGCTGCAAGCCAGGTCCCCGTCGAGCGGGCTGCATGTCAAGAGACAAGTTCATTGGCTCACCTGCGATCAATACCTGGCACTTGGGCTTGTGGAGTGGACGCCACGCAGGTCCTCGGAGCCCCAAGGAAAGTGAAGCAACCTATAAGACGATGCTCAGATCCATGGGCAACGAAACATCACCCTGGACGCTGCAGCACTGCCTCACAAGGCTGGGAAACGCACTTGACACGTGCCCAGGCCGAGCATTTCATGTACGGTGGCGTGCGGGTGACTTCACCGACGACCCGGGTCTGCCAACCGACCCGTGGAATCCACCTCCGCGAGCATCACCGACAATGACGCCGACAACGACTGATTCGATGCCAAAAGTGGCCCTACCCCCGAGACACCGACAAGCACCCCTGCTCCAGGAGCACCGCCGCCAACCGATCCTCCCACATGGGCCCCTCGGCCTTCTCTCTGGGCCCGCGGAGCAGTCGCCGGGCTCGCAGTTGGGGCGATCGCTTTCGTCTTAGCCCTCCACTTCTCGGTTGTACTCTGGCACAAACGAAGAAACGACAGCCGGGTACAAACCGCATGGCGCAGCGAACTAGGCCAGAATCCCGATGACGACGGTGGCGAGTTTTTCGTTGAGCTAGAGCGGGATCCCAGTGAACGTCTCGGGTTCCGGGTCATGTATTCTGGCGATTCGGCGCGGGAGATAGAAGCAGAGTAAGTGTCCCTCCTTGACGGCGACGGCGGTTGTGGCTAACGTTAGCTATCTGGGGTGTGCCAGCATTGTGTTTGCGCATGGCCTCAATGGACATCGAACAAGAACGTGGACCAAGAACGGCATTTGCTGGCCTGAACACTTCCTCCGGGAAATGCTTCCAGAAGCGCGCATCCTGACGTTTGGGTATGATGTCGCCGTAATCCGGTGGCAGGGGACCTCCACCAACACCATCGACGACCACGCGACCTCGCTGCTTTCCCATTTGCAGGCACAGAGAAGGGATGATCCAAACGTACGTTTTCTGGAGGGATAATTACAGCGTCCTTAGATCTCATGCGCTGACCCGAGACCTCAGCGGCCCATTGTCTTCGTTGGACACAGCCTAGGTGGGATCGTCATTAAGAGTGTAAGTTTTCTCAGAGATTGCTCGAGTGCCAAACCCAGGGCTTCTCGAGGCCGCTGATAGCCCTAGGCTCTGTCAGACCAGGTCATTGCCAAGGCCAACCGCCTGGACAACTGACCAGCCAAAGCATCACCAACCTTCCCAGTCAGCTAGCTGCAATGGGAATGGCATCAGCAGAAGGCCATCCCAGGGAAGGATTAGCGCTGCGACGATGGCATCACGAGGGTATCACGGGAGGCCCCAGCGGCCCCTAGAAGCCAGATGGTCAAAAGGATCAGGGCAGCCCCCAGGGCAGCGCCGCAGGGGCATAGGGACAGAGATCTCACGAAGACGGAGAAACGATCTGGGCCAGTCATCGAAATATCTGCCGGTTTTCCAGCAGGGACGACATTGGTTACCAAAACCTTGCTGGCTGGATCAAAGACTACGTCACCGACGCAGTCTCAGGACGAACGGGGGAGCAAGAGTTGGCTGCAAACGCCGACGTGCAGCTGATAGATGACGTGGAGCCAGAGAGCGAGGATATCGCTGGGCTGATTCTGGTGGAACAAGAATCCCGAGTTGTATCTTCGTTTGGTGAATTATTTGCCTTGCCAGATAAACGAGAACATCGAACTGAGTTGCAAACTAGCAGACCTCTAACGTTACTCCAAGCCCAGGAACTCCCATCTACCATCATTCCACTCCTTCTGCCCGAACTCCTTGATTCCCTGACAGCATAGAAACCGCCCATGATGCCGCCAAAATAAGAATAAAGACCGAGGAATTAGAAAAAGAGAGCGACTATAAGAAAATACCGAGACAAGAATGTAGGCCACAAGATATAAAACGAGAGGACAGAAACGTTGATACAATGTAAAAGGGCGAACCCAATTTACCCACAATATCTGCAACCCATGAAGAGAACCCGAAGTTGATAAGCAAACATCTGCATGACCCTTCCTGCAGTAAAATGTGAGCGAAGCGGCTCCCTTTAGCAGTTCTTGTCTTCTCCCATCTCTTTAGGCAGGCGCTGGGATGCATGATCTGTTGCTGCCGTGGCAATTAGATAATTAGTAAGTTATCATATCTCAAGAACTGCGGTAGGAATTGCTCTTTTTGTTTGGGATAATCGCCGACCAAATATATAGGAAGCCGCCGAATATTGGCGAGGATTGGGCACAGTTTGTCTGTCTCATGACCTGGTCCTTACCTTCTCAGAGCTGTTGTAATTACAACTCTGGCATGCAGCCTATATAGGTGGACGAGATTCGGGAGGTGCTGCTTGATTTTTACTGACGACACTCCCCCTGACGGCATCGCCCCCTGACGGCACCTCCCCTTTACGACTCGCTCCGTGTGTCCCGTCTCCAACCCCCGTCCCGCTTCAGACCAGGCACCGGCGACGACAGCAAAGGGGACGAGTCCCGCAAAACACCGCCATAGTAATTGTCCCTCTCCAATCGGACGCGGCGGGATTAACCCAGACGGTCCCTAAGGATGGTCTGCCACCTTGCCATAATCTCATCAAGGACCAGCATGCGATTTACATCCACCACAACGACGGTTGTGTTTCCATCTCCCCACTATGGTGGCGCGGCTCGAGCATCGCCTTATGGTGCTCCTGCGCCGGGAATTTTGCCAGCATTATTAATTTGATCTGTTGTGGGATCAACCCATCCCCTCTGAAGCCGATCGCGTCTGTTGCAATATTGTCTCATCAACCTCAACTCCCATTACACCTGCCACCCAACCATTCTCCCATCTAACATGCCAGCGTCATTCAGTCATTCCCTAGAGCCTCTCTCAACGCCCCAAATCTAGGATGCACCCCCCACCACCCACCCCATTGCCCCAACCCAAGCGTACCAAAAGACCGCAACGCCGCAAACACCTTTCTTTCTTTCCCAGCCCCAACCCCTGACACTCCAAAAGAAACAAAAACCATTACCAAAAACAAAAAGAAAACAAGGCAAGAAAAACACGCCATCAAGCAGTAAACTTCACCATCCCCTCCTCAATCCTCAGCTGCACATGCCTCGGCAAGCTCCCCATCGGCGTCCGATACAGTGCCTATAACACGGCGCATGATGCCGTCTACGACGGCTGGTCCGAGCCCCTCATCCTCGCCCAAATCCGCGACGCCCTCCTCAACCCCGGCCAGCCCACCCCCCCGCCAACCACCACCATGGCCGACTTCGTCCAGCACGTCACCGCCACCGATTCCACCGCCATGCGCGCCTTCTGGGAAACCGAGCTCCGCGGCGCCACCGGCCCGCAGTTCCCGCGCGTCCCCTCCCGCGACTTCCTCCCCACCCCGTCCGCCATGCTCAACCACTTCATCCCCCTCCCGCCCACCACGCAAAGCCTCCCCTTCACCCTCGCCACCCTCGTCCGCGGCGCCTGGGCGCTCGTCGCCTCGAGCCACTCCCAAAACCCCGACGTCGTCTTCGGCGAGACCCTCACGGGGCGTGACATCCCCCTCCGGGGCGTCGCCTCCGTCGTTGGGCCGCTGATCGCCACTGTCCCCATCCGCGTGCGCGTCGACCGCGCGGCCAAGGTGGCCGATTACCTCGCGGCAATCCAGCGGGGTGTGCTGGGGCGGGCGCCGTACCAGCATATGGGCATGCAGAATATCAGGCGGGTCAGCAGGAACGCGCAGTACGCGTGCGAGGCGCCGGCGGGGTTGGTGATTCAGCCCGCGCCGGAGTATGGCGTGGGCGCGGAGATGGGGTTCGAGATTGGGGATGTGGTCAAGGAGGCGGTGCATTTTAACCCGTACCCGTTAATGTTGGCGTGCGGGATTGAGAAGGGGGGGTTGAGGGTTTGCGCGAGCTTTGATAGCTCGTTGGTGGGAGTTGAGACGATGGGGAGGGTGCTGGCGCAGTTGGAGAGGGTGTGTCTTGAGATTGGGAGGGATTTGGACAGGGCCGTTGGGGAGGTGCCGTGTGTTGGTGCCGCCGAGCTTGGTCAGATCTGGGGTTGGAACAGGGAGCCGCCGCTCTGCTTGGGTGCGTCAGGCCGGCTTCAGGTGGCGGGAACTGTCAAGACGGGTTCGGTCTTCAACCCCCGCGCGGTGGTCCCGTGGGTGTGTGGCCTGGAGAACCCGGCCGTGCTCGCTCCCATCGGGTGTCCGGGCGAGCTGTGGCTCGAGGGCGCTTTCCTGTCGGGAGACGACGTGGTTGAGTCCCCAGCTTGGCTTCTGGCGGGAAGCGAGGAACATGCCGGGCGTGCGGCCAAGACACAGCCGACAGGCGACATTGTCACTTTGCAGGAAGACGGCAGTTTGGTCTTCCTCGGCCGCAAGGGCGAGAACTCCTCGGGCCAGGGGTACGCCACTGATGCTGCCGAGCTTGAGGGTCACTTCCAGGCTTATCTCCCGGCCTCGGTCCGCGCAATCGCCACTTCCACTGGCTCTCGAGAGGCGGGCATGGTCGTGTTCTTGGAAACACCAGAGGGATTCAGCAAGGAGACAGCGATCCAGGTTCTGCAGCAGGCACACATCATCCTGGGTTCGACGACAACCATCTGCGCTGCCATCCCTGCCGACCTCGTCGCAGCTCTGAAACGTCTCGACAAGTTCATCCAGAACTCGCTGGCGTCCCACTTGGCGCCATCGGCTTACGTCGTCCTCGACAAGCTCCCCGCCCAAGAGCATGATGTTGACCGCGGTCTCCTCCAGCAGCTTGTCTCCCAATTGCCTGAGAACATCCTTACCCAGCTTCGTGACGGCCTTCGAAAAGCATGGGCGGCAAACGTCGCCACGGGCCCCCAGACTGCTACTACCGCCGCTGAGAACATCCTGCGGTCGTCTTGGGCCGACATTCTTGGCCTTGAAACCCATCAGATCGACACCGACGACAACTTCTTCCGCCTCGGCGGCGACTCGGTGTTGGCGATGAAGCTGGTGTCGCGCCTTCGCGCCCAGGGGCACGGCTTGACTGTGGCCGACATCTTCCGCCACATGCGTCTGGGCGATGCGGCCAAGGTCCTCAAGGTGGACCAGTTCAAGGTCGCCGAGGAGAAGGCTGTGGCCCAATGCACACCTTCTTACCCGCCGCTGTCGTTGTTGAGTGCGGTCGACAAGCCACAGTTCGTTGCCGACAACGTCCGCCCCAAGCACATGGCCGCGCTGCGCCATCCCCGTGCTCCCTCATATGCTTACCACACTACTTGACATCCGAGCGAGGAGGTCCGGGACACATACCTCAAGAAGGGTTTCTGCGGCCTCCCCTACGACTTGAAGGGCCACTTTCCCGGCGAGGTTTGCGCTTCTTCACCCAACATCGTCACTGTCGTTATCACCCGAGTGGTGACCGACTTCGACTGGGACTCCGACGGCTACAACTACGGCCGAGTCAACCGCTGGTTTCTCCCGTTCGCCTTCTCCTACGACCTCTGACGGAAGCTCCGCGTCGCCGCCTTGGCCCTCGACCTTGGCTGAGCTTTCATCGCCGGGGTGCTCATCACGCTCGTCTTTAATTTTGCCATTTCGGTCTGTGACCAGTCTGTCATGCTCCTTCGATCGGACTCTTCGACCTTGAGCGCCTTGCCCGAACCGCATCTGGCAACGGACGCGCAGGGGAAACTGGGTTGAAGATAAACCTTCGGCCCTACAAGCCCCGTCATTCGGCACGTCACCTTCGACCTCGAGCCCCCCAAGGGCGAATACGACACCGACGATTCGACCGGGGCCATGACACCAACCTCGGACAATGAGTAGGAGGGGAGTGATGAGTGACGGGCTTCTGGGGCGGCCATGGGGAAGAGGAATGTCATGGGAGGCATTCATGAATTCTGAGGAGCGGGCGATCCTATTTGGGTTGTGGGATCATTGTGGGTAAAAGGGGGGAGGAGTGGTTGCGGTTGTTTTCTTTATCCAGGGAGATCTGGTGGAGGAAGACGTGATGAAGCTCGTTGGCACTCGGGTCTCACACACACAGAAAGAACATTTCTCAATTCAAAGCTAAAACCGGAACGCAAACAAGGTATCATGTCAACAACGCCCGAAACCAAACACCATCCCCCAATGTACCAGGTCATCCATTATATCCACCGAGCCACCACACCCTTCACCGCACACCAACCGGACTGTCACCTACTCTCCTCGCCCTTCCCTCCTTGTTCACACCCATTTGCCTCGTCCCAAACCACGACCACAACTTTCATGCCAACAACCAACCCCTCCCCCCAACTTTAACCCCCTCATCCCACCCCCCTAAACCCTCCCCCTCTCCTCCGCCTCCATCTGCCTCCTGACCTCCTCCCGAAACACATTCCCCCTCCCCATTTGCCCTCTCCCCTGTTGTCCCCTCCCATTCCCACCACCGACAACCATCCGCCCCGCATTCGCCCTCAACCCCTCCATATCCGTCTTCACCACCTTGATCTCCACATTCCTCCCCCGCAACCTCACGCTCCCCACCCCGCCACCCAGCGACTGCTGACCCCGCCCGAAATACCCACTCCCACTGAAATTGTCGTCGTTTCGGCGAGCAAAAGGGTTCAGGCGTTGGAGTAGGCGAGGGTTCCGCCGCTTCAGCAGGATATACCCCGCCATCGCCAGCGCTGTGAGCACCCCAAACACCACAGGGAGGGCGATCGCCAGGGGATTGACCGGCGCCGAGGCCGTACCGGACTGCGCCGCCGCCGAGGCTGTACTTCCCACTCTGCTTGTCGTCGCGGCCGCTGCATTCGTAGTGGTGCTGCTCCGCACGATGCGGATCTGCGGCCCCGGAAAACGGACGGTGCCCGTGCCGATGCGGATGAAGGAGCCGCTTGTTGGGTTCTGGACGAGGGGCGCGGCGAGGGAGAGGATCACCGTCGTGAGGTTGGCGGAGGAGGGGAGGTAGGAGGGCAGGATCGGCCAGGAGAAGGTGCCCGCGTTGGGGTCGAGCGGGGCGGAGGTGAAGCCGACGTTGCTGCCCCCAGAGTTGGAGGGGAGGGTGAAGTCGGCTTGGACAAAGATCTCGGTTGGGGGAGGGGAGGTGGCGCTGAAAAAATCCGGGTTCCAGGTTACTTGGTAGGGGGTTAGTTGTGGGGTTGGGATAGGGGGGGAGGGGTGCTGGAGGACCTACTTTCGGCCGTCTGGCCGGTTAGGAGTTGGGCGCCGTTTTTGGGGGAACAGAAAGGGGTGTCCCCCTCAGTGTCGCACATGTTGGGCAAGGAGGTGGGAACGGGGGTTGCGTAGGACCTCGGGGTTGAACGGCACCGGGCGTTAAACTCTCGAATTTGGGATGTTGTTTGAATGTTTTTGAAAAGCGAAAAGAAGGAAAAACGAGGGAATGAATCCCAGGGGAGCGAGAGGGCCGCCATCATACATGGTCTTGAGTCGTCGCAGACTCGAGAGGGTTGCTCGCTCAGGCCGCCCTCCATCACTTGGAGACGTTTTGAAGAGGCAACCACGAGCTCGCGGATTAAACGCGTGAGCTGCACGGCAGCTTATGCGTTCCAGCGTCGGGTGTTATGCCTGCAACCACTTCGTCGGGGGTGGGTGTCGTCACGGACCCCTTTTTTCTCCGTCTTGAAACAAGATCTGACAATCAGGCACTTGGGCCTCCAGACGCAGGGGTTGGACCGGTAATTGCTACTCCACGGACCATTCCCCGGATTGCCGCATTCCTCGTGACGATCTGGGTTCAAAATAGGCGTGAATCGATCGTGAGGCACGTCTAGACCTGCCGAAGGGTGTTGTCAGGGGTTGGAATGCAGTTGTGGCGGTGTTGGGAACTTGGGGCGCTACCCTACCCCTGACCGATCTGAAGTCGCTAATACTTGTCGACGGTACCGATTTCCCAATCAAATTATCAAACCCCTCGTAGAGAAGAAATTAAAAACGCCGTTCAATCGAGGAATAACATCAACTCCCTCCATGTGTCCCTCTCCAAGGAGGCCAGCTATAATTACAACACTCCAAACAACTTTACTAATCCCCGGCCCCACGGAACATCCGCGTGCCCGTGGCCATCGCCGTCAGGCAGACAAGTTATGATTGCCGGCGGCGGGACCAGGCGGCCAATCCCAGGGTGTTGGTGGCGCGTGCAGCCGGAGCCGGAGCGACACAGCCGCGCTGTGACCGGGCATTTTCCGCGGGGGAGCGGGAGCCGGAGCTACGAGGAAACTCCCGCTTCCGCTTTCGCGTGATTGGGCATTGAAGGCGTCCGGAAGTTTGGTGATCTCTGATGCCAGGTCTTGGTGTTGATGCAGAGGGGCGGCTATTTTCTGGGGAGTTGTTTTTGGTCGGTAGATCTCGTTGCTGCTAGTTAGCCATGTAATTTTCACGACCAGGAGTGAATGCATGCTGGGGGCTTGGTACGAGAAACGATCAATGACTCGGGATGAGACAGATGCCGTCATGCGAACTATCGAAGCAGATGTAGTCTAACCCAACCTGCAAATACTATCAAGAACGCCTAGTGAAGCCACCCAACACTCCCCTCTACCGCTGAAACTAACATGTAGACCAAATTGTGAACCTCGAAACTCCCCAGCGCCTCCAACACCAAATATGCGTCTTAGATCGAGCGGCCCAGATGATTTCCCGAACGCTATGCATACCTGACGCGAGAACAGCCACATGCTTAACGTGTAGTGCCGCCGGAGGTTTGCTGTCAGGGGAGAAATAAAATCAGCAGCTGAGTACGCTGGGCAGGAGAGCCTCCAAGATGACTTACACCGCCGCCGCTGCCACCGGAGGTACCACTCGAGGAACCACCAGACGTGCCAGACGAGCTGCCAGTGGTGGAGCCGCTGCTGCCGCCGTAAGGGGGGAAGGCGACGTCGGGCTTAAGGATGCCGAGGGCGGAACCGTGCTTGAGCACGTCGTTCCAGTCGCGAGACGAGCTTCCCGAGGTGCCGGACATGGTGGGCAGGTCGATACGAGGAGAGAAAGTAAGGGTGGTCTGGTTGGCGAGGGTCTCGAGGAAGAAAGATTGAAGGAAGAGTGGGATGTTGTGATGGGTTGAGCGTGAGTGTGAAGTGGTGGGTGGTTGCGATGGAGGGTGCTGGCGGATGAACATCGTCCTGGTGTTGGGAGGGGTGCATGACTTTATATCCAGGGTCTGGGCTATGTGCAGCCTGTGTTGTTTAGTCGGTGTTTCTATGTCTGCCAGTGTCCGTGGGAGAGAGAAAGCTGACGCTGTCGGCAGGCTGGTGTTGTCAAGTGCTGAGGCAGGGCGGAGCCGGAACAGGAGCAATACATGCTAGCTGCCTGATCGGACTGGTGCTCCTTCTCCGTCGGGCGAGCAGCGCGTTGTAATCATGGGACCGTGCTCAGTCAGGTTGGATCTGGCTGTGCGAGAGAGTATCAAGAGGAAAACAGTCATGGGGGCGAATGGTGAGACGCAGAAGCGTTGGTGGTAATTTGGGGGATGGTGTCGGTCTGGCAGTTGGGTGTTTAGGGGTTGCTGTTGGCTGCTGTTGGTTGCTGCGCAGTATCCACAGCGTTTAATCGGCTACCTGGGAGGGATGTGGCGTATGCTCAGTCTTGCCCAGCACGGCCACCGCCAACCTCGCTTTTTCATGTAATCCTCGACTACTGGAAAGTGCGAGCAGCAGAGTCCGACCACGTGAGATGAAGATGGCTGGGCGCGCTATCGAGGAGGCAGGACCGAAGCAGGACCAGGCCACGAGCCACATAATTAACCAACGAAAAAAAATCATCAACAGAACCAACAAGCCACCAAAAAAGCCTCGCCGCCCACAACCCTGTATCCTTGATCCAAGCAGTCAACATGACTTGCAGCGTTCGTGCCTCGACAATTCGCGCAGCTGCAAGCGTCACCAAAAGATTTCCATTAGCGTCGGTGTATTATCACGGAGGACAGTTCAGTTGGCCAAGCGATGCAGGTCAGAACTCGAGTCATAAGACGAGGCTGTCCTGACCGTTCTGATGTCAGAGAAGCCAATCGCTTGCGCTGGGGCAGGCAACTCGTGCCGTCCCCGGCCCGCCCTGGGTGTGCCCATCCGCCCCCGTGCCCGCCTGCATCCGGTCCGACACGCTGCGGTTGATCTATCGCGCCCCGAGTCCGAGCAGCAGAACAACGAACGAGAGGACAATTGGCGAATCATCGACGCAGGAGTCAATTTCAGCGCGCATGTGCGCACAAGTGGCGACGGGCCGAGCTGGAACTATCGTTGCTGCCTTCATCCTTCCTGCGGTTGTGGCGCGGACACCAACTATCTGGGTGCCTGGGTCGCAAGAAGCTGTGTTCTGCGGCGTGGTTACCGACCATCTAACTGCCTCTCTTCTCGGGGTTTCTCTGAGGTAAGTGTTCCATCCCCTCCAGCGTGGCGTTGGCATCTGGCCAGGAGGGTGGTTGGCATCGTCGGGCGCATGCATGCCACCATTGTAGGCAAACGGCAAGGCTCTGTCATTGCGAATCAACAATCGCCAATTGTACGCTCAGGACTGCGAGAGGGGATACCACACAGGCAGGGAACTTCCCGTCTCAACATTGGGTTGGCTGGGCACTGTTCCTCTGGCTGATTTCTGGTCAGGAACTGGATCATCATTGCAACCAGAGCCAACAGCTCTCGGCAACTTGCAGGTGGCATGCATGCGCCTGTAAACCCCAACATGCGCAATCGACATACGATCCAGGTTGAAAGCCAATCGCAACCCTCCCACACTCCCGCCATAGATGGGGAGAGAAGTCGGCCGAAGCTGCAGTCGACGCCGTGTCAGACCCTGATCCACCCAATCAACGGCTGCGCTTCGACTACCGTCCTGGTACTTGGCACCAACGTGTCTTGGTGTGCCCGTTCTTTGGTCCAGTTGGTGTACTTGTTGAAGGAGCCATGAGGGGTTCACTTGGTTGTTAAATCCATCCCAAGGCCGCCCCTCGCCGACCGGATTTGTTCCTTCATCCTCATCACTTCACCCACCCCTCTGGGCAATCGTTTCAGGCACAGTTGGGGAGATGCCAGTGACGCCCGGAAGTAATGTGTACTTACATGTCGGCACGTCGGGTAGGCACGTGGAGTGCGAACCCGGTGCGGACCGACATGTCCTTCCGGGCGTTACTGGCCTTTCCCCAACTTTGCGGTCTTCACCCCCCCCCCCACCCAAAATTCAGCAAACCCCCTTCCCCGTCTTGTACGGAACAGTAAAGTCTCCCCCTCCACGACATCTTCAGCACAGTGGTTTTGACCTCGACAGGCTCTACCTCATCATCGGCTTTACAAGACCTCGGCACTCAGTCGGCATGTCCCTTCTCATACCCAGCTGGGATTCCAAGGAGCTGAAAACCCAACTTCGGGATGCGCCACCATTGGGTCTTTCATGGCTTTTCAATGGGGCGATCCCTTCGGATGCTCTCTGGGATCCATCACGGCAGGACATGGAGGATGGCATGATACAACCAGTTGATGCCGAGATTCTAGACCGCTCGGAGCTGGAAGGTGGAGAATCCAGGCGCGAGATGATTCGTCCGCACAGCTCATGGAACAAGGCAAGTCACCCATTCATCTCGCCGGCCACTGGAGGCTTTCCCCAGCTGACCTTATTTGTCCCTAGATTGTCGGACCCGGACACGTCTTGAAAAGGTGACCGCGCGGTTCGTAGGTAATCAGACCTCGGATCTTGAAACAAGCACAGCACAGCCAAAAACCATTTCAAACTAGCATCTCAACTATCAACTCACCAAGAAAACGACGTTCCGCTCTCCCGATGGAGATGGAGGTGCCAGATCTCAACTCACCGAATGGGGCATACGCCGATCTCCTGAACGAGATGGAGGCACCAGATCACAACATTGACTTTCTTGGGTGGACCGCTGAAAACTTCGATCAATTCATTGTCTACTGGGATGACACCAACTTCACCTTCTCCGCTCCCCAGCCGGCTGACGGATATTCCATGAGCACCTCGGCCCCTTCTAGCTGCCACCAACCTCTCGGGCCCATTGGGGCTCTGCAACAGGCCGATTACATCCAAGACACAACGGCAACACTCATCCCAGACGCACCAATCCTATTTGACTAGGGTGATGGCATCTGGAGCCCTTCGTCCGCGGATTCAGCATTTACCACCTCGTCGGCCCCAATGGAGACGCCCACCCTGTCTCCTGACTTTGTCCTCTCTCCGCAGTTGCCGCCGGCCTTTCTTGATCCAAGCTCTGATCCAACGGTTTCCATGGCGCCATCACAGCTTGCGGATTATGCAGAGGAAAGCGTCGCCTTACCGGCTGGTCATATTGTTGTGATTGATGTATCTGATGTCTTGGAGGAGCTTGACAGCATGTTCGACAACGCCGCAGAGCTGGCAATGCCCCTGGCAGAACCAACAGGCGCACTATCTCGACCCCTCACAATGGAGGACCCACCACCCAAGATTTCAGCGTATGTCGACCCCGTCCGCTTCTCTAAAACCCAGACTGACTGGCCAACGTGCTCGCAGACGAGTCCGGCGCAATAGGACCAAGCCGGAAGAGTGTCTCGAATGTTGGATGAGGTTCTCGTACCTCGGCGAGCGAGACAAGCACATCCGGTCGAGGCACCCCCACATCGCATCGGCATACAGCATATCCATGGAGAGACATGCCTGCCAGTGGTGCCACAAGACTTACATGAGGAAGGACTACCTCACCCGCCATCTCACCAGGAAACACGGGCGGGAAAAGACAAGACGGGGACGCAAGAGGCAACAACAAGGAGGAGGGGTTGGGGAATTAACTTGACAAAGAGTGTGTGGCGGTTTGGCTTTGATTTGACACATTTCTTCCCAGACTATTTGACACTGTGAAACTGGGGAGGGGAAGGCGGAGGGGAAGTTTTTGTGGTGTTTACAATTTGGTTTTCACTTTCAACCTGAGGCCCCCCAGCCAGAATTCGGCAGCATCGTGTTGTGGCTGGGGGGCCTTGGGGGTTTTCTGACGAGTATTTTCAGACTTAGGCTACGTTGGCAGCGGAGGATGACATGACGTGATGACTTGTTTCTCCTGCACGTTTCGTTTCGTTCCCGTGGTGGCGTTGAAAGTGACTGGATCTGACCTCCTGCGGGTGAACACGTGTGATGGGGGTGCGGCCTCGCAGGATTCTGGGCTAACCCGTGAAAATGACACTGTGGGTGGGCGTGATAATGCAGCCTGGCGGGAGAGAGGCTCAAACTCGGGCAGCGAGACTGCGTCGGGGCCAGAAAGGTGGCCGCTGACCTGACACGGTGTTGTCTTCGTTCAGCTCATCTCTCCTCCTCCAAGATCCCAAGAGGACAGACAGTCCTGAAGACCCAAGCGAATGCGAGGGAGGAGGCGGAGCTTCGCCACAGGATTGCAGGCTGCAGGCAGACGGCTTCTGGAACGCCAGGGATTCGAGAGCCGTACCAGGCAGTCGGGAACGGAGTCTGTGGCAGGGCCATAGTCTGTTGATCCTTGAGGTGTGTTCAGCGGTGCCTGGTTGGTGCATGGCGCAGGTGCTGAGGTCATCTCATTCGTCCAAGACTTCGGGGGTAACTAGTTAGTCCTGGGGGGCCTGGCTCCGGTTGCCCCACCCACTCTCAGAGCTGAGGGAGCTGCACGGGGTCGGGGATGGGCTGGGTTTCCGTCGCGCTTGAGGAGGAGGGCAGAGTGCCGATGGGATTTCGGGGGTTTATTGTGTTTTCTGGGATTTGGGTTTCTCACCACACCCCCATTGGGGGACAGGAGTGACGTGATCGGGGAGGAGTCGCAGTTTGGAGCTGGACTCGAGGCGAGAACAGGGCTGCAGCTGGGGCTCTCGCCTGAAGCTAGCGGCTGGGCGGGTTCAGCCCTGTAAAACGCCAAGCAGAGAGCTGAGACGCGCGACGTCAGCGCCAAATGAAATTCCACTTTCTGCCCCGCGCTCGACACCGCGTCTCGGCCTCAAGCCCAGCACACCCACCCACCCACCTCCTTACCCCGCGCACTTTGTACCAATTCACACGGCCCGCCGTGCCCGCATGCGCCAACGCCCTGCCCACATCCCCAGGCGAACATGACGAGCTGACATCCCGGTACCTCATATCCCCGAAACCACGACCACAATGGCGCTCCCCCTCCCACCCGGCCTGACCCACCCCGAGGTCGCCTTCCTCGCCGAGATGGAGCTGGTCACCGTCGTCCCGCGCCAGCGCCTCGAGCCCATCGACTTACTGGGCGTAAGTACCCCTCCCACCACCCCTTTAACCCCCCACCCAAACTAACCATACCTTTCATCTCTCGTAGGGCAAAACCCCCCCTCTCCGCCCTCCCCACCGAACCGACCTCCCCCTCTGGCTCGCGCTCCTCCTCAAAAAACAACGCCGCGCAAACATCCTCCCGCCGCCGTGGCTCCACCCTGCCTCCCTCGCCGACATCATCCACCGCGAGACCAAAGTCACGCCCGAAGCCTTTTCCGAGCCGCCGCCTGCGCCCGCCCGCGCGGACGTGTCCCAACCGGGGCGGGCGCGCCGTCAGGGGGTTGACCAAGAGGGGGATGATGGGGGGATAATAATGTCGGCGCCGTTCCGCCCGGCGTGCACGGCCGACGCGCCGGCGGGGTATCTGCCGTACCACTGGCAGGAGGTGGCTGAGGCTTTGCTCGCGCACGCGGGGGACGACGTGACGGCGGGCACGGCGGGGGCGACGGTTTCCTCGGCCGGGGAGGTTAGGGGGCTGATCAGGGACTTGGTGGAGGTGCGGGCGGCCAAGATGCGGAGCAGTACCGCGCAGCTGGAGGGGTTTGGGGCGGGGTTGATGAGTCTGCGTGGTGTCGGGGCGATGGAGCTGGCGGAGAGTAGGGGGTTTGTGTTGGGGGTGGTGGATGGGGTGAGGAGGATTGGGGCGAGCGTGGAGGGGGCGCGGAGGGAGGCGGAGGAGGAGAGGGAGGGGGAGGAGAGTGATGAGGATATGGGGATTTAAGCGGGTGGGGAGGGTGGGGGGGGTATATTGGGGTTGTGGTGGTGCGAATCTAACTTGGCTTTACATACCCGGCAGCATTAAAACTGGTTCTCGTCTACCTCCCTTCGCCCACCACCCTTCGTCAATCTCTCTCTTCCGTGTCTAGATCCCTTGCCGCTTTTGCCTCCTCACCGGTGAGATTCCAACCCGCCCCTTACGGCCCCCGCAAAGCGCAACCCCTCCCCCATCCCTAGCGGTATGCGCCCCCGAAAGAAAAATACAAACACACTTACCCCCTTGTAGACGCGGCCGCTCCCGTTGGTGAACGCGTCTCAGGGCTGGGCGCGCTCTCCCGGAAAAACGGGGAGCGCTCCGGTGCGCGCTCTGACAACGTGTCTTGGGCCGCGAATGGGGGACCGCGCTCGATCGACGGCAGAATCGTTTGTTGTTGATCGCCGTTGTGGGCGGCAGCAACCGTCTTGCTTGGGCAGCGGCGGTGAAGAGGCCGGAGGGGTGGGGTGTTGAGGCTGGCAAGGGGCGGCGTTTGTGGCATTTTGCTTGCTCTACGCAGGAGAGGATCAACGTCTCTGATGGCCGAGGTGAGTTGGGTTTGCTGCGACAGGACAGGGACACCGGGTGGCCGAGTTTATAAGGCTTTTAATGAGTGTTAGCTGTGGTTTGTTACGGCCAACAGTCAATGGTGGGTCGGGAGTGTTGAGAGGAGTTGCCATCGGCGATGACTGCCTGGCCTCCTGGCGAGCAGCACGGGGGATATACGTGGGGGCTATTCATGGGTGGTCCTCGAGAACAACAAAAGCGAGGCTGAACAGGGCCGGCAATGACTTTTATGGGGTGTACTGGCGCTGTTTGCCCTCAGGAACAATGGTCGAGTCGGAGCAGATAATCCAAATCTTATCTGCCTTTCGTAGGTGGACTGCGTTAAGGGATCCCTCGGTAGGTTGAGAGGTCTTAAAAGGGGGGACATTTCAGTTTGGGAATCCTGCCAATATTTGACTCGCCCTGTCTTGTCTGCTGTCTGCTGTCTGCTTCGGAGTGTTCGCGCGCCAGGTTGTCCGCTCTGGGGAGGAGACTCAACCAGCAGCTCGCAGCAAGACCCAATCGCAGTATTGTTGCTTCTTGAGTAGCTTCTACACATTTCCCGACCCGGAGCTCACAGTTATTTCTCGAATGACCACTCACTTCCTATTGTTTGGCAACTCACAAACCATAGTTGTCAAAACTCACAATAGGGCTCACCCATCTGAAACAACGCACACAACACAGTCACTGAGATTCACCAACTCCGAGTCTAACAGTGAAACAAATTCCCGTCTCGAGGATGGACTGCTTTCTTCGAAATTCCTTCGAGCTGCTTCTCTCACAACCCAAACCATGCTCAAAGCTCAGTATCGTCTGCACAGCCAACTCTTTTCATCGCATCGAGCGAGCCAGCACTCCCTTTTCATCACAGCGAGCCAAACAACACATTACCTTGAAGCAACTCTCTTTTCATCACAGCCAGCAAAACTTCAACAAACCTGCAAAAACAGTACCCTTCAAGATCCTCAACCTCACCAGCAAACCCAGCTGGCTACAAGCCCACAACCAGCAGAGACCACTGCCTAAGACCACAGCCTCTACAAAAACCAACTCCCTACAACACCTCAACCACAAGTACAACGAAACCCAACAACAACAACGCCACCACCACCAACAAACCCAACTCCCAAAATGTCCAAGACCAACCTCCTCGCCTCCCTCACTCTCTTCACTCCCCTCTCCCCTCCCACCACCGCCCTAGCCCCCCTCCCCGTCCAAGGCCCCTCCCCTTCCCTTCCCCACCACCAACCCTCCCCCCTCCACCACACCCTCCTCTGCCTGTTCTTCTCCCTCCTCCTCACCCTGCTCACCCACCCCCATCTGCTGTCCATTCTCCCCTGGTGGCTCCTCCGCCCCCTTTCTCTGCACACGTTCCACCCCTTCCCGCCGGCCATTTTCTCCCCCCCTTCTTCTAAATTCGGGGTTTCACCGCACTGGCGGACCATCTACTCCCTAAGAATCTCAGAGCCGGGGATGGTGGGGGCGGTGAGGGTTGCTATTGTCTCTTTCGTCATCGGGTTAGGGGTTGTAGGGTGGTTGGATGGCGGGGTGACGGAGATGGTGTGGGGGTGGGCGTG
>MU855442.1:0-57091 GCA_033296695.1 Staphylotrichum tortipilum | reverse complement strand
CCGGCACCGGCGTCCCCGCCAACAACCCCACATCCACCCCCACCTCCACCCCGCCCCCCTTGTCCTTTTTAGACGTGATGGTATACTCCGTCCCCTTGCTAGCGACCTGCACGCCGGTGATGATGTAAAGATTTGCTTCGAACCGCGAGTCGCGCAGCGCGGATTGTACCGCCGGTTCGGTGAACAGCGCGGTGAGGTCGGCGATGGTGGGGTAGATGGTGCGGGTTTCGAGGAGGGGGATTTTGTAGGACTGGGTGGAGTGGGAGGATTTGGAGAGGAAGAGGGTGAGGGACAGAGGGGAGGGGATGCCGAGGGAGGAGAGGAGTGAGGTGAAGAGGGATGGGTGGAGGGTGGAGTAGGTGGTGAGGGTGCGGAGGGCGTTGGATTCGGGGGTGGTGGTGGCGGTTGTGAGGAGCTGGGTCAAGGTGGGCGAGGTGGGGGAGTTGAGGGGGAAGTCGGGGGTGCGCGGGGATTGGATGAGGTTGCCGAGGCGGATGGCACCGGTGGTGGGGGAGAAGTCGCGGGTTGGGGCGAGGAAGTAGGTTTTTTTGGGGCCCATGTTGGCTATGAGAGTTGTGGGGGTTGTGGGAGTTGAGAAAGGGGGGGTTGCATAGAGAGAAAGGGGATGTTGGGCTGGTGAGAAAAAAGGGGAAGTCTGGGGAAGTAGAGGTCCCCAGTGGAGAGAGAGGGGCTCGGCAAGGGCATTAAGACAGGACCAGGGGTGATTGGTCCTTGAGTGAGGGAATACCAAATGCAGGTAAGATGGGGCCTGGAAAGGTGCGCTGGACTGATGTGTTCTGCATCGATATACCAGGCGGTAGTCTGGTGTGGGTTGCCATGGCTTCGACCACGTTACACTGCAGCTGTGGTCACCAATCGGTATTAACTAACAACCCCGATAAAGGCCGAGCGCAACAAGACCGTCTCGAAACTGCCTGGAAATAGGACATTTTGTTTCATGGCATGAGAGCGCAAAGATATTTACAAAACCATCCTGATGAGATGTTGCTCTCACAACTCCCACTGGCGGACTGGATCCAATTCCAGGGCCAGCCAGAATGGTCCTGTGAGAAAACGGTGCCGGAACCAAAATATTTCTCCTGCGTCAGCGGAAAATGTCAAAGTACAGCTGGGCGGTAGGCTTGTCAGGTCTCTGACGGCCGGGTGCGGGGGTCAGGTTGTTCCCGGCGGTCGACAGTTCGGGGCCTCGGCTCAGGGGCCTTGGAATTGTGTTTTGAAGAGATGGTGTATTGTAGTATATTGCTTCATTATGCCGCCGTAGTATGTCATTCCTGGATTTGCCATGCCTACCTATCTAACATGCCATTTCCTGACACTTTCCCACTCCCGTACCTTTCCCCTACCCCCGAAACACCCCTGCTGGCATCGGCATCGGCATTGGCACCGGCATAGGCATCGGCATCGGCACTGGCCCCGGATTCACCTCTATCACTCTCGGCGCTGGAAACAACGACGGTGGCGGAAAGAACTGACCAAACACGAAGCTTGTCGCCGTTCCCCCCGCCGGCCTCACCCACCGCATCGTGGGCTTTTTTTGTGGTGGCAGTGCGGGTTGCGTGGGACCAACAGGGCCGCTTGGTGGGTGAGGGGCGCCGATAGGGCCACCTGGGGGGCGTGTAGGCCCGGGAGGACCTCCCGTCGGGGGCGCAGGGCCAAGAGGAGTCTGTGGTTGCGGGAACTTGGGGGGGCTCCGAGAGGAGCTGTGGGAGGGACGAGGGCCCCCTGGCGATGGCCGTGTCGGCCTCCCAAGGAAGCTGGTGCCGTCGCCGTCGCTGGATATATTGTCAGCACTTTGGACACGGTTGGGTCAAAGGCCGGTCAACACACGAGTCGTCGGTGTCGTAGTCGGAGCTGTCAGTCCGCGGTATGTAGACCATGCCCAACTGTGCAAAGCCCACTAGCCGCCCGATGAGCCACGAGACGATGGCAATGACCACGAGGATCGTAATCAGGGCAGCGACGACGTCGTTGTTGGTCGTTCGACGTGGTAGCGAGTCGTCGCCGCCGTCTCGCCGGGGCAGTGTGGTACGCCCGAGGACTGCCGAGGGGAGTGCGAGGAGCAAGAGGATGCCGTGCAGGTTCTGCCCGCACGGCAGCATCACAGGTCCTCACACTGTGGAGAACTGAGAAGGTAGCTGCGTCGTGCTGGTGATGGTGGAGTCGTGATAAGCTGGGAGGGAAACACTCGTGACTCGGAGCTTGAGAGCACAAGTTGAGGGAGGTGTCGGGGACACGTCAACTAGGGCTGGCCGTGTTGGTGTCGAAATCGTTGTGATAGCCGGGACACGCGATTGTGTGTGTCTCCGAGCAAGAAATGCGTAAGAGGGGCAACGAACGTGTGTGTCGCCAAGTGAGATTTTCCCTCCTACATTCCCACACTCCCACACAACCCAATGTCAACATGAGCAACACCCACAGCTGAGTGCCGCGGTTCCCGTTGCCGTAGCAGCAGGCCAGCTGGCTGCAGGATGGCCACCCCGCGCCAGCCTTGCGGTGCTTACGACATGTTCACTCCGAATTGCCGAAGGGGTTCAGCTCGCCAACCCATTTTGGGGCGGCAACCCAATCCCCCACTTCCTACTGCTCAATGAGCCAACCGGATGGCTGCGACACTAGCACGGAGCCGCCCTGGCCTGCATGAACACACAAGTGCATATTCCGTTACCCCTCATGTCTGTTTCTGGCATGGAGCCTTACCACCCCTGCGGCATCCTGCCCCTCCAAGCGCTCTCATCTCCTGCAGCGAAATTCCTGGCTCAACGGCGGCGGCGTATGCCCAACGACAATCTTGAGACTGTGTCCATCCACGTTGGCCTGGCGAAACCCCAACTCGGCTCCCTCTCGCTGCTCCCTGAGTCCTGCGGGTAGGCCCGCAAAGGCCGACACCTGCGCGGACGAGCCCATAACCGAAACATCACCATGTCAGAGACTCAACTGGGAATCCGCCACCTTAACCATGACATCCCCCCCGAGCTCGAAGGAGAGTACGAAGCATGCCTGGCTCGACAAGCAGAGGCCATAGCGGCTGCCAACAACCGGGACCTGGTCCTCGCCATCGACCTCTTCCGGATCAACGTCGACTGGTGCAAAAAGCACCTCTCCACAAAACCCATGCACGCCATGACCGTGTGGCACATGTGCGAGCTCGGCATTCACCTCAATACCATGGGCAAGTACAAGGAAGCCATCGTTAACCTTGGCGAATCGTACGATCTTCTCGAGAGCCTGAACCCAATGGGCGAGGACACGCTCCGGATTCTCGGCCATTACGCTCGGGCCGTGGTCGGGGATGGCGTGTTGGATCTCGCTGCCGGCCAGTACGAGACGCTCTGGGACGCCTACAAGAAGGTACTCGGGGAAGACGCCGACATGACGCTGGCGATGGGTCGCCAGGCGGCGCAGTGTTGGTTCCACGCCGCCGTGGCCGAGGAAGCAACCGCTGCCGACAAGAAGAAATTTCTCCTCAAGGCCCAGCCCATCTACGAACAGGTCCTCACCACGTGGAAAGCCAAAACCCCCAAGGGGTCCATTGGGGTGGTCCAAGCACGAGCGGACCTCGCCATCAACCACGCGACGCTGGAGGACTACCGGACGGCCGAGCCAATGTTCCAGGCGTGTCTCAATGACCTGGTTGACATAGAACACCAGACTGGCCAACAGATCGACCCTGACCTGGTGAAGCTGTGTCGGGTATGGCTGGACGTCGCGCAGGGTCAGCTGCAAGAAGAGCGGCGGCGGAAGGAGGAGGAGGCAAAGAGGTTGGAGGCCAAGAGGAAAGAGAGGGAGGCCAGCCGACGAAAGGAGGAGGAGCAGAAGGCCAGGGAGCGTGAGGAAGCGAAGAGGCTCGAGAAGGCCAAGAAAGCTGAGGAGGCCAAGAAAGCTGAAGAGGCCAAGAAAGCTGAGGAGGCCAAGAAAGCTGAAGAGGCCAAGAAAGCTGAAGAGGCCAAGAAAGCTGAAGAGGCCAAGAGAGCAGAGGAAGAAGCCAAGCGACTCGAGGCGGCCAAGAGGGTGAAGGAGGCGAAAATACGAGAGGAGATCAAGAAACGGGAGGAGGTCAAGAGGCGAGAAGAAGCTAAGAAACTCGAGGAGGCTAAAAGGCTAGAGGAAGAAGCCAAGCGGCTGGAGGATGCCAAGAGGGTAGAGGAGGAGTCTAAAAGACGGGAAGAGACCAAGAGGCTAGAAGAGGCCAAGAGAGCAAAAGAGGATGCCAAACGGGCGGAGGAGGAGGCCAAGCGGATCAAGGAGGTTGAGAGGGCCGAGGAGGCCAAGAGAGAGAAAGAGGAGACGAAACGACTGGAGGAGGCCAAGAGGGCAGAAGAGGAGGCCAAGCGGCTCAAGGAGGTCAAGAGGCTACAGGATGAGGCCAAAATGCTCGAGGAAGCCAAGTGGCTAGAGGACACCAAGAAGGCAGAGGCAGAAGCCAAGCGGCTGAGGGAAGAAGCGAAGGAGGCCGAGCAAGCTAAGCAGCTGGAGGAGGCCAAGAACGCAGAGAGGGCCAAACAGCGGGAGAGGTCGAGCAAGCTGGGGGCACCAAAGGCACCAGAGGGGAAGCCATCAGCGAGCGGCATGCCAAAGTCTCAAGGAAGCCTCCTTGGTATCCCCAAAACACATGCACGGTCGAGCTCAACAACCAGGGCGCCTCTAGAAACCGGTTCTCTGGTGGTTCTAGACAACAAACCGCGCAGGAGCAGTTCGATACCCCCAAACAAGTCAAGACACCACGGCCCTGGTGATGGATCGATCTTTGGAAATGATCCTCAGGCCGGCGGGAACCTGAGAAAACCAAAGCCGGCACGGGGATTCAGTTCTGGCTGGGATGCGATCATTCAAAACGTAGAGGACCCAAGGTATGTGGGACATGATCGAACCCCTGAACCCCTGAACTTCCAAACCTACCTACCCTCAACACACCCAACACGGTCGTTGTTAACCATTGGCCAACAGCGTAGAAATGTGGTTCGACGACATCAAAAAGATCAACGAAGAGATATTCCAACCTCACAGGAGGCTGGCTGGCAAGCGGGTCAAAATCGGCATCCTGGACACGGGCATCGACTTGAAGAACACGGTATTCAAAGAGGACAAGGTCCGACTGCGCATCAAAAAGCGCGTCGACTTTTTCGACCCCACAGGCAAGAGTACCGGAAAGGACCAGTGTGGCCATGGAACGCACTGCGCCGCCCTCATCAACAAGATCGCCCCCGCGGCGGACCTCTACATCGGCCGTGCGGCCATCGACTTTGATTCGGGCTTGGACGACAAGGTGATAGCCAAGGTAAGCAAGAATTACGATCCCCTTTTCAACAGGCCATCTCACTGACCATCCCGTCTCCTCCCAGGCCATCACCGTTGCCCTTGGCGCCAAAGGACCCGGCGAGGCCGCCCAAAACTGGGACGTTGACATCCTCTCGCTCTCCCTCGGCTTCCAACACCTCAGAGAAGAGATCGAGACAGCTCTGCGCATCTCAGCCCGCAAGGACAAGATCATCCTTGCGGCCGCCTCCAACAACGGCACTCTCCGTGCCATGGCCTACCCGGCCTGGGACGCCAACGTGATCCCCATCAACTCGGCCGACGGGCACGGCACGGGCTCCGGCTTTAACCCGCCCGCCACCCCGGGCAAGACGCTCACCATCCTGGGCGAGAACGTGCCCTCGGCATGGATCACGAGGGAGGCGGGGATGCCGGTGGATTTGGATGCCACGCGGTGCATGTCGGGCACGTCGGTGGCGACGCCCATCGCGGCGGGGGTGGTGGCATTGTTGTTTGAGTTGGCTATGATCGAGGTGCCGGATGACAGGGCGACGCAGGCCACGCTGAGGGACGTGCTGCCGTATTTGAAGCGCCAGGCGGGGTTGAATGAGCTGCTGATGGGCAAGGCGGTTTTGAGGGGGGACTTTCGGAATATAGTGCCAATGGATTTGCTGAATCCGAACTTGACGGTGGGGGAGAACGCGGCTGTTATCAAGGGGGTGTTGGCGCGCAAGTTTCGGTTTGCGAGCAATGTCCAGGCGAACGCGTAGGGGGCTGGAACTTGTAACTTGAACAGAAGCACGGGCACAGGGCTGTTGTTTCGAGGAACAGACAGTGTCAGGTTCGAACTGTCCGCGGGTCAAAGCCAGATATGGAGCTCAGAGAGGAACAGAGAAGGTGTGCTCCCATCGCTCTGTCGCGCGACGGAGGTGAAAGGAGCATTGTCGCTATCTACCTAACAGTTAATTATCTATACCTAGAGGGCAGCACACACGACATCACTGTCTTCTCATACCACAACAATCTGCAGGGATTCATGAGTCAAACCCAGTTGAATGGGTGACAAGCCAGATGGTGCATGTACCTGGCAGGATTCGCCTTTACGATCAAACAGGGGCGGACTTCTCAGCTAAATACATGCGAGTGGCAGGCGACCTGCCTGTGAGATCATTCTTCTCGATCATTCCATCATCCCACCTTGATCATTCCATCATCCCATCTTAATCATCTGCTTGCATGTCCACTGCGGTGGTGTGGCCGACAATTAAGTTAGTACAGTGATGATGGGCTGCGAAGGGTGGAACGCGGCCAGCCGGTCCCATGCAGGAGAACGTACTCTCTTTTGACGCACAAGTCGTCTTTCTTGTGATGGCCAAGCTCACGGTCTGTCCAGTGACAGGGGGTTCGGGGACAGGCTGCAGGTTGCAGGTTGCAGTGGTCGAGGGGGACTTTGGTGGCCAGGTTGAGCTGACCATGTGGTTTGGACGACGCCGGAGTGGATGCCACCGTGGAGGGGGAGGGATGATGCGGGTGGTGAGGAGGAGAAAAAGGTTGGGGGCCGTGTTCGTCGTGCCAGTACCAGTTAGGGGTAGAAAGGCATGATCAAGAAACGCACGGATGGTGAGTATCAGATAGACTTACAAATACACGCTATAAACAGCCCAGGACGGGGGCTAATCCACCCCTCCACGCATGGCAAACTATCGCCACAAAAGTCAGACGCAATCAGTCCGTAAACACCACCCCAACCCCAACCGCTCAAAACCTCAAAAGCCCAATATTCCCTGCAATCCACTCATAACTATCCTGCCTAAAATCATCACTCAACAACGCCCCCTTCTTCGCAAAGATCTGCATCAACTGCTTCCCCTCCGACCACTTGGGCCACTTGGGGAACCCCGTATCCCCTTTCCCGTTCGGATCCAACTCATACACAAAATTAATAAAATACGACCTGATGCTCTTGGCCGCATAGTTATCCTTGACCCCATAAAACACCTGCAGGATATCCCCGCCATGGAACGTGCCTAGAATCGGCGTCCCCTCGTTCTGCGACATCAGAAACGACCACGACGGCACCTGGCTGTGCAGGCTGCTCGTGATCAACAACGTCAACCGCCGCGAGAGGGTAAACACCAAATCGCCGAGGATGGCGGCGCGGCGCTTGAAGCCGGGGAAGATCTCGTTAAGCAGGCCCGAGCGGTGCGGGGAGCCCTCGACGACGGCGGTGAGGCCGTTGCCGTACGTGTTGATGAGTTCTTTCAGCTTGGTGGGGGAGGCATCCTCGAACATGTACTTGTGGAGGTAGTTTGCGAGCTTGTCGGTGGTGGTGAGCTCGGACTGGAAGAGCGCGAACATGGTGCCTTCGTCTTCTTGGTCGCCGATGATCATGGGGACGGCGGCGTATTTGCCGTGGAGGATGAGCTCGTCGGGGGAGGAGGTCAGGGTGCGGCCGTCAGGGCGGGGGAGGTAGGAGAGGGCCAGGGAGGAGTAGGAGAGGAGGTGCGGCACACTGTTGGCCGCTTTGAGGAAGGCTTCGGAGCTGAGGCCGCGCAGGCAGTTGAGCGTGTCGGCCGTGGTGGAGCAACCGGCGGTCTTGACGACTTGATCGTAGACGGCTTGGGCCTTGGGCGAGTCCAGGGGCTTGGTCGGGACGACAGTGCCGGAGCTCATCATGGCGCCACGGAAAAGGGGCTTGCCGTGGTATTTGTTGTCACCGTCGAAAAGGGCCATCTGGGCAAAGACGGAAATCGACCCGGCCGACTCGCCCCAAATCGTGACCTTGTTGGGGTCGCCTCCGAACGCGGCAATGTTATCTGCGACCCATTCGAGACCCATGCGTTGATCGAGGAGGCCGACGTTGCCGGCGCCATCGGCTTGGATTTCCTTGCCGGGCATGAAGCCGTAGCCTCCGACCCGATAGTTGATGGCGACGAAGACAAAGGGCTTGCCGATGCCGACGCCATAGTTGATGAGGCTCGTCCCGTCGTACATGGAGGACCAGCCAAGCTGTTACACAGGATTGTGATTGTCAGACACATTGCTGGGCGCATGTCAGGACAAGACAGGCAGGGAAGCATACCTCAAAGCCACCGCCAAAGATCCAGTACAGCACGGGCAGCTTGTCGCCGGCCTTGGTGCCCTCGGGCCTCGCAACCGTAATGGAAAGACAATCTTCGCTCTGGCCAGTGACGTTCTGAACAAACGGGAGGTTGGCAATATCTCCCAACAAATCGAACAAGAAGTCGGTGGACTCAGTCGACGAAACGAACTGAGGACAAGCTCCGGCTGGCCCAGTGCCATCGAACGTGCCGATAGACTCGGTCAGGCGCTTGGGCGGCCTCATACGCAACTGCCCGACGGGCGGGTGAGCGTACGGGATGCCCCCAAAGGACTCGACCTTGTTCATGACATTGCCGAGGACTGTGGCGTCGGGCGAGGGGATCACCACAGTGGCTGTCCCTGCGGCTCGGTCCTCTAGGACGGGGGTGGGAGGGGAGGCCGGGACGGCGGAGACGCCTACGGCCGAGAGGAGGAGCAGAGAGACGGCGGGAGTTAGCCAAGCCATGGTTGCTGAAGGACGACTCGGGTTGACTTGTGATGGGAGACTGGGTCTGAGGGAACAACAACCTAAGAGCGGCTGGAGAACCTCGGGGTGATCATCTTGACTTATGTCCCCAGCTCTGAGCTGGCGGTCTTCACCATCAACATCCACCCGTGACGTCCAACTTTGTCGTCAATAGCACGACGACGCCCCCCGCATTCAATCACGAGTCGATCCGAAGCGCAACAAGACGCCTAGATCCGGGATATGCACCGATGCCAAGCACGGTGGACTCCCTTAGGGCTACGTGACGCCATGGATCCAACGCTCTGGGGCGGCATGTGCCTCGGCCCGCCTTTTGCTGAGGCTGGAAAACATCTTGTGATCGTGGTGAATAAGCAAAGACAGCAAGAGAGAGAGCCTCATCCAGCTGGCAGAGGAAGTGGAAATCGACCAATCCGGGCCCGGCTCTGCTTGCTTCGGGATGAACGGAAAACTTCGCCAAGACCGTCTGTGGGCAGAGCAGGGCAGAGCCGTGGGGAGCAGGGATCTAGTTGTGGGGTAAACGCGGGGTAGATGCTGCGGTGACGGTGAAGGGCCGCAGCCAAATGTTACCCCAAGGGGGACTGCGGTTGGTGGGTTCGACGTCGAACCGCAAGCAAGCATCGGAAGAGGGATAGAGGGAGCGGGCGATACGGATACGTGGTAGTGAGAAGTGGATAGCTGTCACTACTCCCAATCTGGATGTATGCTCCGAATCCGTCGGCAACTTATCTGCACCGAGCCGGCGATCTCCATCCTCCATCGGGGTTGCTTCTCTGCCAAGTCAAGAACAGGGGTCGCAGCTGGTGGCCGACGTCGAACACTCCCACGTTGTGGGGCCCTGTCTCCACGCCCGTTGCGACTTTGGCTAACATAGCAGCAGGCAAGACGGGAAGCACAATGTAATTTTAACTAGCGGAACGCGGGGGAATGGGGAGAGCCGTCGAGGGAGCGGTTCGAGTCGTCCATCATTTATCGTGAAACAATCACCATCAGCAACTGCACGCATGTGAATGCAAAGTTGGATCGGGAACCGTAATCATGGGTCAAATTTCACCTTATAACTAACTAACGTATTTGATAAGCGAGTGGAAGAGACAAGCGAGTGGAACACTCTAATGAGATTTAGTAGCCTGCGCTGCGAAAAGACAATATAAAATTGTTAGGTGTGATGGACCCGGTCTTCGACCGGGCTGGGGCCTGCGGAGTTGTACCCAGACAGCCCGGGGAGGCTCCGGCTCGGCTCCGGTTTGGCTCCGGCTTGGCTCCGGCCAAGCCCCGGGACATGTTCACAGGTAGGCCACGACTAGGCAGCTGGCCAAATGGCAGCTGCTGGTTGCCTCCTGTTCTTAGTCTTCTCTTTTTCAGTAAAACGAAGTTAATACGTTGTGCGCTCGTCTGTGTAACTGTCTCAGGAGTGTATTGCATTTATCTGATGACGACTCTACGAGTATTATAACTAAGCTTGAGCAAAGGAAAGGAGAGAGGAGAAAATGGTCTGCATGTCGCGATGGTCTCTGTCTGACCAGACGGAGACACTAAGTGGAACAGGGGTAAGTGTGGTGGGGTTGTCGATGGGGTCGTCGACCGAGTTGTTGATGGAGTCGTTGACTCGGGGATGCTCAGGGGTTCCCATCGAGGGTTACGGTTGGCCGACGGTTGCCGAGGCCTCTGCAGGACTCATTGCGTGCTACCCCTGGGCGACCTTCTTACAGCATGATGGGAGAATTTGCTCCCCAACTGCTGTCACATGCTCAGGTCAGCGTTTTGCTTTGTCATTCATGCCCCTCTATCCATCAGCTCCTGGGGAATGGACAGCCTGCCGCCCTTCAAGTTCCCTTCCTGCGCGCGTGACGAGCTCGTTGTGATCTTCACCGGGTCCTGAGTTCTCTGACATTCCCCTCCATCCCCCCCGCCCACGGACGCCACCGAATGGACGCGCTCCGTCCGCGCTCTGTCTTGCTCCGTGCGCACTCCGTTCGGCTCACCGACGGGGAGACGATCGATGCCCTTTTGATGCAATACACGGCCACTCCGCGGACGCCGGGGCCTAGTGAGCTGAGGCCGGCGGGAGTGTGCATCAGCCAGTAGCCTACTAGCCCTTGACGGAGCCGGTTGGCAGCCTGGCGGTAATCAAGGTGATTACGTCGTATACAGCCGGCTTATGGTGGCGCTGCTGTTGTTTCCCGCTCGCTCGCCAGCAGTGGGCAAGGGCTCATCTGCACGCGTCCGTATGCCAGCTCGGCAACTCCCCAGCCGGCAGCCGGCAAAACGGACCCTAAGAGGAAGTTGGATTGGGCATGTACTCTCCCGTCTCTCGTGCCTCAGATGCTGGTGTGGGCTCATACATAGTAGCAGACAAAGCAGGCAAACTCAGGCAACGCTCCATCCCAACATGTCAAGCGAGATTTAGCCAGTCACCGCGGGGACGTGCAGAACTGCAGCACACCGCCGGGCGGGGAGCATGTTTGGCCCCGTCACTCGGAAACTGAACCTGGGCCCTTCCCGTGGAAAAAAACTGTGGTTGTCCAATCTAGCTGCTGCATGCCAGCCGGTTTACGATCTGATTCCCCGCAACCTGTCTTCGCCCAAGCCACCCTCGTATGACACCTGCAGGCCCATCGACATCTGCAACATCTCAGGTCAGTGCCGACTCTTGCCTGGAAGGGAAGTGGAAAATTCCAGCCCACGGGACGACGAACCTCCACCTGCCGAAGGGGAGAGGGTTGGTGGAGCCTACCTAGTGGGCAGCGACCCGATGGGAGGCCGGCAGGGACTGACAGCGCTCTGCCCGTCTCTGGATGAGCAACTTGCCCGTGGCCGTAAATGCCGCCTCCATCCCCTGACCCCTCCAACCAAGACGAACGAACAAAACTTGTGGTAAACCCAACAAACAAACAAGAGAGAGATACAGACAGAAGGGAGAGGAAATGAACGGAACCGGAACGAAAACGTCTATCTCGCCGAACCAGGAACAGGAGAACAGAACCAACTGAGAAGATGAAGTAACAAAAAAGAAAAAGAGAGAGAGAAAAAGAGAGAGAGGGGGGGAGAGGAAAGGGGAATGAAAGAAGGTCTAGCTTCACCCTCCCTCCCACCACAGCCCCCCACGACCAATACCCTCAACAACAACACACCCCAGCGCCCCAGCGCCCCAGCTCTGAGCTACCTAGGTAGCTTCACAGTCAAGCGTAAATCTGAATCCGAAACCGCCTCTCCCACCGCCGTCGCTCGCGTTCCCAGCGCCGCTCCCTGCGTCTCTCCCTCTCCCTCTCCCTCTCCCTCTCCCTCTCTCGCTCCCTCTCTCTCTCCCGCTCCCGCTCCCAAGACTCATCGCGGCCGCATACGCACTCGGGTCCGCCCCGTCCGCAGCGGCGGCACGGGGGGTTGTCGTCGCGGAGGCGGTGGTGGCCGTGGTGATGGTGGGCGTGCCGGTGCCACGTGTAGATGAAAGTCACGCGCCGCTGGCAGACGGGACACCAGGCCCGCCACTCGAGGCGGTCGCTGGGGAGGAGCATGCCTCTTTCTCTCTTTTCCCCCCTCCCTCTCTGTGTGAGATGGAGAGAGTGTGTATGTGAGAGGGTGGGAGGGTGAGAGAGTGAGTATGTGTGAGTGTGTGTGTGAGAGGGAGAGAGAGAGAGATTGTGTGTGAGAGAGGGTGTGAGAGAGGGTGTGAGAGAGGGTGTGAGAGAGGGTGTGAGTGTGCCTGCGTTGGGGTTCAGGGTGTGGATATATCCGTATATGTATGGCGCTGAGCGTGGGGTGGATCGTCGAGAAGTTGGGATCGGAGGAAGACAAGATACCGGCGCGGGTAGGTCTGAGCAGTTCTCTCTATATAGTTATGCGTTCCCTCTCAATCTGCCCCACATCACGGCACATTGGCAACGGGAGTCACAGAGTCACAGACCAAAACACACTGGTGCCAGCTGGGCATCCCAGGTGGTGCAAGTCCAGCAGCACGCCCTGCGATGCCAGTGCAGCCCCTGATGGTGATTCCGACAGGAAATGACCCCCTTTTGACGCCGTCAGTGGCCCGACTTTCAGCCTGCCGCAGACGCCGCCCAAGCGCTTGTCATGCGCGCGCTGCATGGCTGTCCACCCGGGGGCAGGCTGAGCACGTGGGACAGGCACGCCAACCGCTGCCGCCCTCCTGTCCCCGGCGCCTTGCCATGGAAGTCAGCCGACCTTGTTGCTGTCTCACTCATGTTGCAAAAATTCGGGAAACCGAATTGTCAAGACTGTGCAAACCGTTTTCTTTTCCTTTCTTTTTGTTTTTTCTTTTTTGGGAAAGAAAAAGATGCTAGCACACGATTCGGGCCCCGGGCCCTGGGCCACGGATCTCTGGTTTGCTTAATAATTATAGCACGGCTCAGGAAGAAGAAGAAGGAGAAGTAGTTGGAACGAGAAGAGCAACGCGATTCCCCTTTCAAGGGACTCCAGCAGCAGGTAGTTTGGCCCTTGGCTGCATAGGCCGCGCCCGGCCTCTCGATGTTTTCCACCAGTTCTATCCTACCACCCAACGGGTGCCCGAGCTTTCTTGCCAACCCGAGAGAGGGGATCGGTCCGCACGCCCCTCAACTCAGATCGCGGTGCGCCGGCGTGGCGAAGCCGAGGGTGCGGTCGACGCCGTCCCACACGGTGTAGTAGGAGCGCAGCAGCGGGGAGCCAAAGATCCAGGCCGGGCGGCCGTTGATGGGCTCGCGGGCGGCGCGCTCCGGGTCCGTGTAGACGCCCTGGCAGATACCCGGGCGGCCGGCGAACTCGCCGACGTTGAGATACTTCTTCTTGACGACCACGTCGACGCTGCGGTCGGCGCTGCCGAGGGTGAAGGTGACGTCGCGGGCGACGCGGTCGAGCAGGTCGCAGGGGGCGCCCCACGAACCAAAGTCGTCGAGGGGCTGGATCTGGTCCGACATGCGGCCGTACAGCTCGCGCGTCGTGTTGCGGTCGGGCGTGACGATGGTCGAGCCCCCCGTGTCGACGAGCGTCACGGCGTCGGACGAGTTGGTCAGCAGCGCGGGCGTGGAGCCGCTGCCGACGACGACGCGGGCGCCGCGCACGTCGACGACCCAGCGGGCGCGCGACTCGGACAGCGGCCAGTTGAGTGGGATGGTGCGCAGGGTGGCGGGTACGTACTGCGAGCGGTCGGTGCCGCCGAGGGTGAGCACGCCGGCGCGGCCCGGGCGGTCTGACACGAGCGAGAAGGCGAACTCGGGCCCGGGGATCTGGCCCGTCTCGACCAGGTGCCAGTAAATGTGCTTGTACTCCGGGGCGCTGCCGTTGGCGAGGAACCAGTTGCCCGGCGGGGTTGACGGCATGCCGAAGAGCCCGTCCGGGTCCTGGATGCGCAGGCCCGACGAGTAGCCGTCACAGACGAGGAACTCGCTGGCGACGCTGCGCCCGGCCATGCCGACGGCGTCGGTGACGACGGTGCAGTTGGCGCTCTGGAGCTCGCTGGACCCGCTGGTGCCGCCGCCCTGGCTGCCAAAAGCGACCAGAGTCTTCCAGCCGGGGAGAGGCGAGTAGGTGCTGGACAGGGCCGCGTCGTAGCGGGTGTGCGACCCGCACGTGGTGCAATTCTTGTCGGCGATGAGCATCATGCCCGCGCCCGTGTCGAAGATGAGCTTGCTGTTGACACGTACTCACGCCCAAGCCGAGCTCGCCCGCATCAGTCCACTGCGATTTCATGGTTGGGGGCGGGACGGAGGCAACTTACAACTTCCGAGGCGGCATCCCAACCGTGATATCGCCGTACCACTGCAGCTCGGTCTGGCCGCGTCCCCACACCGACAGGTCGATGTTCAGCGGGGGGCCGTGTCCGCCTCCCCGGCGCTTGGAGACGTCGCCGGTCTGGAACGGCGCCAGGTGCTGGGGGACGGGATCCCACCGCTGGGGCTTGGGCCCGAACAGGGCGCCCCCCCACACGGCGCCGATGTGGAGCGCGAGGCAGAGGAGCATCTTGATTGAGTGGCGTGGCCAATTAGGGGGTGGACTGTGTCGGTTTCGTCTTGGTGTTGGACCCTGCAGGCGGTCTAGTCGAGAAGGGACTGAGGGATATGATGGAGGAGAGGTCGGCGAAGGGGGACCGGGGGTGCTGGTCGGATGATGGTGAGATGGGTTGTGTTCGCTCGTCTTGTCCTCCTGGGCAGGGCAAAGGCGATATGGGGGGGGGGATTGGAGGATGATAAATAAAGATCATGATGAGGATGGGGACAGGTGAACGGGCCTCATTGGGGGGACTACTATTGCCGCCCAGGCTCTCGCTGACAACAATACTAAGGGCGGAGGCATCGCGGCGCGCCCAATACTCTGTCCTTGACCCTGACCCCCGACCTTGACGTTGGCCTCATGTGTGTTGTGTTGCTCTAATGCGGGTGGTGGAGCAGAACAATGGAAAGGGGTCTAGGGGGAGGGGGAAACAATGCGAGTGGTTGGAATGCAACCTACAGACAAACTACTGTCGGAATCTATCATCCATGCCCCCGCGACGGGGACACGGCGCACCCACTCCCGCCGCCGCTGCAGCCAGGTGCCGCATCTATTGGCAAACCGCCGAGTCTCATCTCGGGGTCTCCGATGCACCGAGCTGTGGTTCATGGGTTACTGGTGTTGGGGTTGTCTGTCTGCACCGAGGTCCAAGGGGGAGGGGAGGGACCTCGCTCTGGAAAGCCTGTTGACATGCCTCCCCCAGCTGCCCGTCCCTGCATGTAGACAGCCCCTCACAGCACGCACAGTGTTGGACCTGTGCGAGCGGCTTCGTCCCGCTTTTGGGGAGGCATGGGGAGGGCGAGTGGTTGAGATGGCAGGAGGGTCGGTCGGGACGATGAAGCTTGCCGATGGATGATGGTTGAGCTGGGGATCCTGCAAGCAGCATCAGGCACATCACGCGGCACTGGGCAGGCTAAGTGGGGACGCGTGGGGGTGCAGCACGTGGGGACACGTGGGGGTGCAGCACGCGGCTCCACCTGGTAGAGTGATTCGCGGCCCGCCTTCCTGACTGCAAGCTTGCATCCTTCAACCTTGCATCCTTCGGTTGTTGACTTCGACGTCCAGTCTTCAGCCTGACAACCAACGACGATTCATCGCCTGAACCACGGGACGGAGCTAGAGGGAGGCAAAACCCCCGACAGAAAACCCAAAACACCGGCCCACGGGACCATAACGACAAAATACCATCGCCATCGCCAACACGACAACGACGACGACGATGACGACGACGGCAGAACATCCACTTCCAATGAGCGCTCCCGAGCCACAGCCTGAGCCTGCGGCGGCACCACCAGCAGTACCAGCTCCGGTTGCGGGCCCTAGTGATACTGCCGAGCTTGCCGCCATCGACGCCCCTGCGCGCGAGGCTGCTGCTGTTGCCGTGACGCCCACCACCACCACCGATGCTGCCGATGCCACTGCCGACGCGACCACCACAGCACATGCTGAGCAGCCCGCTGTGACCGCCGTGGCCCCCGCAACGCCAACCCTTCCACCGACGACGACCACCACGGATCCCCCGCCGCCCCCCGCCCCGACCACCGCTCCCTCCCTGACCACCGCTCCCTCCCTGACCACCGTTCCCGCCCCGACCACCGCTCCCGCCCCGACCACCGCTCCCGCCACTACCACCGCCCCAGCCAAACCTCAAGCCCCAGAGGTGGCCCTGCAGCCCGCCGCCGCCACCACCAACCAAGCAGACGAGCCCATCGCCCAGCTGTGGGCACTGGCACAGGCCAACGGCCACCCGGAGATCTGGGGCGTCACTCTTGCCGACCCGGACACCCACGTCCCCACCCGTGTCGTCCTGCAAAAGTACCTCAACGCCAATGACGGCGACCTGCCCAAGGCCAAGGACCAGCTGGCCAAGACCCTCGACTGGCGTGCCAAGACGAAACCCCTCGACCTCGTCGCCAAGGTCTTCAGCAAAGCCAAGTTTGCCGGTCTGGGTTACGTCACCAAATACCGCCAGGAAGCAGCCTTAGCCGCTGGCCCCTCCTCGCCCCAGTCCGCCGAGGTCTTCACCTGGAACATCTACGGCGGCGTCACGTCCATTGACGAGACCTTTGGCAACCTTGACGAGTGAGTATCCCCTTCCCCTCTCTCCTTCTCCCGCCCGCCCAGCCCACGACAAAACTACCTAGCTAGCAGCCAGCCAGTCCAAGCTAGTTGGTTAACCCGTGTCTCTCAGGTTCCTGGAATGGAGAGTCGCACTGATGGAACTCGCCCTCCGAGACCTCGACATCTCGTCCGCCACGGAGCCCATCACCCCCGACCACGACCCCTACAAGATGTTCCAGGTCCACGACTACAAGTCCATCAGCTTCTTGCGCCAGTCCCCGCACGTCAAGGCCGCCAGCGCCGAAACCATCAAGGTCTTTGCCCAGAACTACCCCGAGCTTCTCAAAGAAAAGTTCTTTGTCAATGTCCCCGCCATCATGGGCTTCGTCTACGCCTTCATGAAGCTGTTCGTCGCCGCAAAGACCATCAAGAAGTTCCACCCAATGTCCAACGGCGGCGCCCTGGCCCTCGAGTTCGCCGAGAGCAACGTCTCCAACCTGGGCGAGAAGCTGCCTGCTGTCTACGGAGGAAAGGGCTCAGACCTGGAGGAGCAGGGCTGGGGCCCGCGGGTCGAGTAGGAGAGGGGCGAGGGCTGGCTGCTTGTTGGAGTCGGGTCTGTTCCAAGCGTTACGGCTAACTTCATTGTCTGGAACTAAGTTCTCGCTATGACTCTTTGCTGTTACGCCTGACTCTTTGCTGTTACGCCCTAGAGAAGAAACAAAAGGACGAAATCTTTTTTGTCTTGCTTCCCCCCCCCCCGCCCCCCTTCCCGCCTATCGAACACCCGCCGCACCCATCCACCCCCACCCGCTCACCTAAGACATCACCGGCAGCTTCGCCACCAGCTTCCCGCACAGCGCGATCAGCGACACAGCATTCGTGATGTCCAGTACTGTCAACTCGGCACCCAGCTCGGACCGGACCCAGTTCCGTAGCTCGACCGCCGCCAGCGAGTCCAGCCCGTACGCCATCAGCGGCTTCGCCGGCTCCATGGGTGTCTCGAGCCGCAGGATGCGCCCAAACTGTGCCGCCAGCAGCTCCTGCGCCATCCCGGCCAGCAACCCCACGTCTGCCCCGGATTTGCGCATCATCCTGAACGCCCGCAGCGCTTGGTCGCCGCCGCCACCCGCCCCGTCCGTGGATCCGCCAACGCCGCCCCCTCCGCCAGCCGCAAAGTGATACGCGAACCGCGCGTCCCGCTTCATATCCGAGTCTTCCGGTAGAGGATACCCGATACCCGTCACCAGCTGCGCCGGCCCAGCAGCCCCCGTTTCCCGGATCGGCCGTCGCCCACTCTGCTGCAGCAACACCGAGATTGTCAAGATCTGCCGCAGCGTGCCCTCGAGAATCGGGATCCACTGCCGCTTGTCGAAATGAACGTCCATGCCGCCCTGCTCGGCCACGTAGCCGACGTCCTCGACCAGCCCGAGGTCGACCGCGTGGCACCGCAGCCCGAGCCCCCGCCGGTACGCCGCGAACGCGTCCAGAAACGTGCTCGCCGCCGAGTAGTTGGCCTGCCCCTTCTTGCCGATCGTCCCCGAAATGCTCGAGATCAGCGTCAGGAAGTCGAGCGCCCGCGGCTGCCGGAGCGACGCCCGGTGCAGCGCCCACGTGCCGCGGATCTTTGCCCGGATTGCCGCGTGGTAGTCTTGGTGCGTCATGGTCTCGAGCGGCTTGTCCTGTGTTTTTGAGCACGCCCCAGCGAGAAGGTTCAGCGATGGGCTCTGGCGGGCTTTTGGACGTTTGGAAGTGGGAAGTGGGAGGGAGAGAGGGGAGGGGGGGCGAGAGGGGGGCAGCACGCGAAACTTACCCGCAGGATCATGGCTCCCTGGATCACGCCCGCAATCGGCGGCCAAGCGTGGTTGAACACGTTCTGCACAAACTCCTCATCCGCAACGTCGCCCTTCGCCTCGACGATCTCGCAGCCGTACGACCGGCAGTTCCTCGCCGTCTTCTGCGAGGCGGTGTCTGCGAGGCCACTCCTCGAGCACACGATGATCCGCCGCGCCCCGTGGCTCGCCATGTGAATCGCCAGGTTCCCGCAGAGACCCTTCAGCCCGCCCACGATGAGATACGACGCATCCGGCCGCAACTCCAACGTCGAGACGGCCGGCCTGATGGGTACCTTGACATCTTCCTGTCCGCTTGAGATGACTATCTTGCCAATGTGACGCCCGCCACGAATATGCGCGAGAGCCGACGGAACGTCGTCAAATCCGAAGGTGGTGATGGGATGGATTGGCCTGAGATGGCCGCCGTCGATCAGGTCGAAGATGTCGTTCAAGAGCCTTGCCCAGTCCGTCAGTCAACTGCCATTCCCCGCGCCCCGACACCCACTAGACATCTTATATCACTCACCTGTCAATAAGGGAATCCGAAATATCCTTGCTGTACGAAAAGTCCATGGCTCGAAACGAGCAGTTCCGCTCAAACGGCTCCATCGACAAAGAGTTTCGGTCAACAATGTCCTTCTTCCCAATTTCGACAAAGGTGCCGCCGTCTGCACAGATCCTCCACGACTCATCCAGCATCTCGCCTGTCAATGAGTTGAGGATCACGTCGACACCGCGACCGTGCGTCATGTGCAGGATGCGCTTGGCGAAATCCGTGTCGCGGGACGAGAATACATGGTCCGAAGGGATACCATACTTATCGCAGAGGAACCTTCGTTTCTCTTCGGTTCCCACCGTCACGAATATCTCGGCCTTCTTGTACCGGGCGATTTGGATTGCCGACAGGCCAACCCCGCCCGCAGCAGAGTGGATTAGAACGGACTGTGCCGCCTTGGTCAGCGGTCAAGAGAAGAGCTACCCGGTCGCATGCTTTCCTTCCTTACCTGGCCATGCTTCAAGTCGGCGATGTCAAGGAGGGAATAGATGGACGCCAGGAATACCGAGGGGATGGTTGCTGCCTCCTGTACATTTTTATGTTAGTTCCATTCTCCCACGCGCGCTGTTGTTGGGCCGCTCCTGACGGCTGGGTAAGACGAACCTCAAACGTCATCCACTCCGGGATGACATGCGCGCGGCCAACTGGAACTTGAAGCCGGTTCGCGTAGCTGCCGTTGCATAAGAAGCACACGCGATCTCCCTCCCTAAACTTGGTCACGCCGGGGCCAAGCCGCTTCACCACACCAGACCCCTCGTACCCAAGTGTGTACTCATTCTCGGGGATGATGCCCATGGTCACGGCGACGTCTTTGAAGTTGACGCCAGCGGCTGCCACCTCAACCTCAACCTTGCCCGCCGCCACAGGGATCTCGTGAGTGCTTGTCTCGGCCCACACTAGACCTTGGAAAGTGCCCATACGTTCGGCCCGGAGCGCAACGGGACTCTCAGTCTCGTGCAAGCCCTTGGACACGATGTCGCCACCCGCCCTCGCGGTCGTTCTGAACCTGTTGACCTCGCCATCGGGTACGAGACGGGGCACGTATATCACGCCTCCGCGCTCCGCAAATTCGTGATCCGCCAGAATCCGCGGCTCACCCGCGCCGTCGACCAAGGTCGTTAACACGTTGCTGATGGCTCGGCCCGTCGAGTCGGCGCCAGCGTCAGCAACGTCGAGGGTCGCCAGGCGAGCGCTGACGTCCTCCATGCGCGCCACGCGGAACAGCCCCTGCACCAGCGCGCTCTCGGGATTGTTCGCTCCGTCGAGCTGCGAGTCCCGCGTGAGCCAGAGCAACTGCTTGCCGGCGCCCACCAGGGCCTGGACGGCTTCCCACTGGGGAGGCGTTGCCCGGGACAGCAGCGGCTCGTGCAGCTCGTCGAGCACGAGAACGGCGTCGGCCGAGGTGACGAACCGCTCCGCGCTCGCGCCGTCGTCGCTCTCGTCCTCGGTGACATCCCAGCCGGATTGTTGGAGGGCTTTGCGGATGTGATGCGACCTGTCTGGCGTGGAATTGCCGAGGTGGACGATGTGAAGGGAGCGCGCTGGCGGAGCTTGGTGTTCACTCCGGTCTTCTTCGCCTGACAAAGTCAACAGATACGCCGAGAATGCATCATCCACCGCTATTTCCAGGGCGTTGTGCGGATGGCGGAGTTGCCATCCGAGACCTGGAGGCGCCGGTTCTGACACGACAACCTCGCGTCGCGCCTCGTTGTCACCAAGCAAGGCAATGTGCTTCTCCGCGTCGCGACCCCCCTCGTCATCCCCGAGGGAGCTCGCGGGGGTCCTTGTGTCCACGTCACTAGACGGCGATTCGAACGGCGAGCTCGCCTCCGCCGGTGTCACAGGCATCTCGAAGGGCCCGGCGGCGACTTCGCTTCCGCTGCTCGAACCCGTGGCTGGGATTCTCTGCAGCTGACTGTCTTGCTGCACCACCAGGACGTGCGGTCTGTTCTCCGTACGCGATCGCAGACCTGCCAGAACTTGCTCCACGCCCACGCCCGATGGCTCCGCCGACCTGACGATCACCAGATTGTAGCCTCGACTGCTTTCCGGCAGCCCCATTGCCGGCTTGGTGGGATCCAGGAGGTGAAACTCGGCGTCTCTCGCGGTTTCATGTCTCGACTCGACGGCAACAAGGTTCTTGGCATCCGTGGACGCGAACGTGTACGCAGCGTATGCTGATCGTGTCCGCGCATCGCCGCCGCCAAACCATGTGGAAGACGTTTCATCTGAGTCGAGACCGATCTCCAAGACCTTCAACATCGGTCGTTTGTGAGCGATCAAGTCCAGCACGAGCTGGACTTTATCCCACGGTGTGGCTGCCGGCAAAGCAACCAGCTGGTCGTCCGACAAGAAGGTAATATCGGGCTTCCAAGAGACGAGCTCGAACGTGTGGGGGTCAACCTTCGCGGCCATGTCGATCTTGGCGAAACGAAGCCCCGCCAGCTGCACGATCATGGCGCCCGTGGCCGGGTCGTGGACGGAGCAGTTGGCGAAATAGCTCCTGGCCTCGTCCAGGCGTCCGCGCCCAGAATACACTGTTTCAGCTACCGACAACCCCTCGCCGAGGACGGCCGGCACTTTGTTGATGACGAGACTGTCGACGATGGACGGCACCACGACAGCGTTCAGAGAGCTGCGCTCGCCAGCCCAGAGGGGCGGCGTCACGGTCTGGAAGCAGGCGTCCAGCGCGGCAGGATGGATTGGATAGCACGACTGAGGCGACCACTTGGACGGCGGTGCCGTCAGCGACACCAGGCTGCGGGCGCGTCTCTGGCCGCTGACCGACTCGACCTGCAGCAGCTTCTGGAACGCCGGCCCAAAGCCGTACCCGACCTCGCTCTTGGCTTTGTACCACAGCCGGCCGGCCGTTGGGGATTCGAGAGGGTTGGTCTCGGGGGCCGCGAGAACGTCGTCGACAGGGTCCTGTATCCTCACGAGGCCGCGGCAGTGCTCGACCGACAGGCCGTCGGTGGACGACGACACGCGGAACTCGTGCCAGTCCTTGCTCCCGGGCTGCTGCGTGAGCGAGACGACGATGGAGGCGTCCTTTCCCTCGTCGAGAACCAGCGCCTTCTCAAATCGGACGTTTCGGAAGCGGTAACTGAAGTCGTCGGGCCTAGGATGAAGCGCCGCACTGTTCGTCCCAGCCCTGCCGCCGTCCAAGGCCTGGCTCTTCTGGAACACTGCCTCTAGCGCCATGGCGATGAATCCCGACCCCGGCATCAGCACGTCAGACCCCATCTTGTGGTCCCTGAGCCAGGGAACGTCGTCCAGGCTCAGGAGCTTCCGCCAGGTGGGTGCGTTCCACGACGTGCCGAGCACCTTGCTGCCCAACAGGTCGTGGTTCACGAACTTCTTGAACCGCCAGTCCTTGCTCGCCTCGTTCTCATGCCAGTACTTGGTCGAGTGGTTCCACACATAGTTGGGCAGATCGACAATGGTACGCGGCCGCTCGCTGGCAGCAGCGTGGTACTCGTTGACAAGGGCCAGATCCACGTCGCCGCCGGCGACAAAAAGCTTACCAGCGACGTTATACAATGCCTTGGAAGCCTCGGAGTCTCGCGCCCACGCCGCGCAGTATGAGATGTGGCCGCCCTGCCCGGAGAGGGACTTCCTGATCTGAGAGATTGGACCTGCGAGCGCCCCAGATGGTCCAATCTCGACTAGAAAATTCGGGCCGCTGTCCTCTTGTGAGAGCATCGCCTTGGCGGCCTCGTCGAAGCGGACGGGAGAGATCATGTTGGTTTTCCAGTACAGAGCATCGGCTGCGCCTGACTGGCGCGCGCCAGTGACGGACGAGAACATGGACACGCCTTCTCGCCCTGCCAGCGGCCGGATCTTGTCCGCCAGAAGCTGCTCGTACTCGTCGCCGATGACGCGCATGAGGCCGGAATGATACGCCAGGTCAACGTGCAGCATCCTGGCAAAGTGGCCCGCACGCTTCACGTCGTCCTGCAGGGCCTCGAGAGCTGGACGGCGCCCCGAGACTGTCACGCTGTTAGGACTGTTGTAGCAAGCGACCCACGCGTCGCCCTGGTGGCGGGTGAGATGGGGTTCCAGCTCGTCCGCGCCCAGGCCGACGGCCAGCATGCCCACGTTTTTCTCGCTCTCGCCGCGACGGTTGACCGCCGCGCGGCCGCGGTAGAAGGCAGCCGTCATGGCGTCGGCACGGCTGATGAGGCCAGCCGCGTAGGCGGCGGCCATCTCGCCCGACGAGTGGCCCACCACGCTCTGGGTCGTTATTCCCCAGGTCTCGAGGACGGCGAGGATGCAGAGCTGCAGCGCGGTGACCAGCGGCTGGGAGAATTCCGGGTCGCGGAGGTGTTGGGGGCTGCGCGGCTCCGTCAGCTCCCGCAGCAGCGACCAAGCGGGCGGATTGGGGAGGCTCTGCAGGACCTGGTCGAGCTCGACGAGGATGGCACGCGTCAAGGGGAACGCCTGCAGCAGCTCCTTGCCCATCTCGGGCCACTGGGCGCCCTGGCCCGTGAAGACGAAGCCGACCCTCGGCGCGTCCGAGCTCTTCTTGCCCAGCACGAGGCCCCTCTCGTCGAGCTCGGTGCTGCGGGCGGTGACGACGAAGCCACGGTGGAAGAGGCGGCTCCGCCGCTCCGACAGGGTGTAGGCGAGATCGCCTAGGGTGACCCTCACCCGGGGATTCGCGAGGTGGTCCGACAGCGCCTTGACGTTCGCGCGGAGGGATGTCTCGTCGTTGGCGGAGAAGACTAGGAGCCTGTATGGCCCGTCCTCGCCGCCTTCGAGCAGGAAGTCGTCGTCGTCCTCGGAGAGGTACGACGAGACGTGGCGAAGGCCGGCTTCCGCGTCGACATGCGCGTCGGCTTGCTCAAGAACCGCATGGGCGTTGGATCCGCCGTAGCCGAACGAGTTGATGCTCGCCCGACGGATCTTGCACGGTGGCCACGCGATCTCGGTCCGCGAGGCCTTGACTTTCCAACCGGCAAAGTCGACTGCGGGGGCGGACGGGGAGATGGTGGTCGTGTCAGCTGGCAGTGTTCTCTTGTCTTGTTTTTGGCAGCAAGCAGGGATGGGAAGGGAAGCCATCAAAACACACACAACGTACTCTTGGGGTTGGGATTCTCAAATGTCGGATTCCCGGGGATAATTCCATTCTCGATGGACAGGACGGCCTTCACGAGGCCCGAAATGCCGGCCGCTGGCTCCGCGTGGCCCACGTTGCTTTTGATCTTGGAAACGATTCGCAAACTGCGTCAGCATGGGAGCGAGTCCGCATAGGCCGAGCCCCTTGGACGGCTCGCTAGGTAGGTAGGCACGCTTACGGAACCGATGATGAGGGGCTTCTCGGGAGACCGGGTCGGCGAGAAGACGGATGCCGCCCCGCCAACCTCGGTCGGGTCTCCAGCCTGATGTTCGCAAACGTTGGTCAGTCCCGTTCATCCGGAGATGCCAAGCAAGAGCAGCGTGTCCATCGCCGCAGAACAACGGCTCGGTACGGATCGGGATGCGTAGGTAGGTAGGTACGTACCGGTGTTCCGGTGCCATGGCACTCGAGGTACCCCGTGTCGTTCAGGTCGGTGATGCCCGCGTTGGCGTACGCGGCGCGAATCGCGGCGGCCTGGGCCTCGGCGCTGGGGCTGGCAATGCCGGGGGTTCGCCCGTCGCTGTTGGTCGAAGTGCCCCGGATGACGGCACGGACCGGGTCGCCGTCGCGGAGGGCGTCGGCCAGCCGCTTGACGATGACGGCGCTCACGGCCTCTGCCTTGACGTAGCCGTCGGCCGAGATGTCAAAGGTGTGGCACAGGCCGGTGGGCGAGTGGGCGTTGCCCACGGCGGCCGTGTCCATGACGTGCTCTGGGTTCAGGTACAGGTTGCTCGTAGCGACGATGGCCGCGTCGATCTCGCGGGATTGGAGATAGCGGCAGGCGATGTCTAGGCCGATCAGGCTGCCCGAGCACGCCGTGTCGATGGTCATGCTCGGGCCCTTGAGGTTGAGAAAGTGGCTGAGGCGGTTGGTGAGGATCGAGCGGCCGACGCCGACCGTGATGCCGGCCGGCCGGTCCTCTGGGTCCCTGCTCTGCATCGTGTCGTAGTCTTTGCCGACGGAGCCCGTGTCAGCTGCGGATTTCTGCAGTAATTATCCACCCAACGAAGCGCTGCCCGGCAGGCAGGGGACTTACCGGATGCGTATGATCCCGTGAAGCAGCCGACCAGCGCACCATTCAGGCGCTCGAGCGTGATGCCCGCGTTCTCGAGTCCCTCGTACACAACCTCGAGCATCTGCCGCTGGTTCGGGTCCATGGCGATGGCCTCGGTCCGCGATATCTCAAAGAAGGGGGCGTCAAAGTCGGCCGGGTCTAGGTCCTCGAGGAACATGCCGCCAAGCGGCCTCATGGTGCGCGGCTTGAGGGAGCCGTCCCAGTGCCCGTGGAGGTTGAAGCGGTTGCCGGGCACGTCGTTCGACGCGATGCCGCCCCGTCTGAGGAACTCCCAGAGCTTTCGGGGGTTGGTATTGCCGCCCGGGAGCCGGCAGGCAAACCCCACGATGGCGACTGGCTCCTGCTCATACTGGTGGTGGCTGTGGCTACCCATGACGGTGGGACGTGTAACTGATGATGATACCGGAGCTTGGTCTTCTTGGTGGTCTCTCTAGCTAGTGTCTGAAGATCTTGATGTCTTTGGCTCACTGGCAGGGCACAATGGTTACATCACCACCAAACAGGGTTGAGGCGGGACCGCGCGGCATGTTAATATACAGCCCCGGGTTCCCAAACTAGTTGAGTAGTTGCATCTCGGTGCTTCCAGCTAGGAGCCGGCCCCTGACGGTGCTTCTCTGGCATGTTGGCTGAGCAGATAGATCACCAAAGGATCGAGCAGCCGCTCGGGAACCCCGAGCCCATTTCCAATGCCATCATCCCCGTCACTTCGGCTCGGGTCGATTGGTGCCAGGTACGAGGGCTCACTCCTTGACGCCAAACCACCGCATTCCCTTACACGGTGGTACGATGACAGTGTTTAGCCAATGGACAATGAGAATCAGAACATATCCGAAACCCCTCCTCTATTGAGCTTTACTTTCTCCAGCCCACCAGTCCATGTAAGCCTGCCGTAGTAGAACCCGACATGTATGTTTGAGGCGATGCGCCCCCCGCCCCCCCTTTTTCCCCTCCACATAACTGTCCTCACGGGCTGCAGTAGTTATCCAACAGCCCGGTACTATAGTCTCTGGTGTTCAGCAGGAGGCGGCGAAAATGACGGGGCTGAGCAAGAGTGGCACGACCTAGAATGATTTTGTCTGTGTCCCTTGAGAGTGCGCGTATTATGATGATGCATCACTGTAGCTCTGACATTGGGCCAAGAGAAAGCGAAACATATCGATGGGGAGGAAACAGCGGTGTAAGATAGGTGTTTATCGATCGGGTCATCTCAAGGCTGTCGCGTCGGGCACCGAGGCTGCGGATCTTTCGCTCCTTGCTCGCCGGCCTCGGGTCGAGGCCCTGCTCGGGGCATCAGAGCGAGTCGGCCACGCAGAGATAGTGTGTTGACAACACACAGCTTACGTGAACCGTGCCAGGCGATTCATTACGTTGATCTACGAGCAAGCAGATTCTTGTCTCCTTGAAGCTTCATTGCCAACAACCCACCAGCACGCAAACAAGACCCCATCATGGTTTCAGACACCCCAAGATACGAGAAGGTCGAGTTCAAGACGATTGACCGCCTGACGCTCAGGGGCTGCCTCTACAAGGCATCCGGCCGAGCTCCCGTTATAATCATGACCCCCGGGGTAAGACGAGGCACCCCATGCTGCCGCTGCTGGCATATCACATATCACGGGGAGCGTGTTGCGCAGACGACAGTTGATGATGATGATGATGGGAACTCGCTGACCGAGCGAGCGCGGCAGTTCAACTGCGTCAAGGAAATGCTCCTCCCAGACGTGGCCGAGTGGTTCCAGAAGAGCGGCTTCCACGCGCTCATCTACGACCCCCGCAGCATCGGGGACAGCGAGGGCCAGCCGAGGAACCTGATCAACCCACTGCAGCAGGCTGAAGACCTGTCGGACGTGGTGACACATATGGCAACGTTCCCGGGCGTCGACGCCAGCGGCATCGTGCTCTGGGGCATGTCGTTCGGGGCGACGGTCAGCGGGTGCGCGGCCGCCGTCGACCGGCGGGTCAAGGGGCTCGTCATGGTGTGCCCCATCGTGCGCTTCTTCGCGGCCGACAAGCGCGACAAGGGCCTCGGGCTGGTCATCAGGGACCGGCAGTCGCAGCTGCGAGGCAACGAGGCGCTCACGGTGGCGCCCTTCAACCGCAAGGGCGAGAACCCGATCGGGATGGCGGGCTCGGGCGGGCCGGGGGGGCTGGAGGCGTACCAGTTCATGGCGGCCGTCATCGACCGCGGCGTGCCCAACTTCCGCAACACCATCGCGGTCCAGAGCTACCACAAGCTGGCCGTGTGGCGGCCCCGCGAGCTTATGCACGACATGATGGCCGACAGCACCCGCGTCATGATGATCACACCCGAGCTGGACCAGATGTCACCGCTTGCGGACCAGGCGGCCCTCTTCGACGGCCTGCGGGAGCCCAAGGAGTTTCTGTTGGTGAAGGAGAAAGGCCATCTGGACCTCCTGAGCGGGGAGGGGTCTGAGGAGGTCCTGCAGGCCCAGGCCGCTTTCATTCGGCAGGCGGTGGGCGGGACTCCGAGGGAATGATGAGACCCGGTTGTGGCGGTGGCCAGGAGGTTCGTTGGTATGACATGCTAGATCGACAAGAGAGCATCTGTTAGCTCTGTCCTCGACAAAGTTGCTATCTCGACAATGTAGAAAGCCAGGAAGTTTGCCACCCCCGCAGTGCCGCTCGCAATATGCCCCCTCACTGTTCCACGTGCCCACGCGGGGAGCCCTACCAGGCGGAGAACACCCAGGCAGTCCGCTCCGGTCCGTCCCGCTGCTGACTCGGGGTCCGAATCTCGTCGACCCTCGGTGTTGTTGCTGTCTAGGTCCAGAACGCCCTCGGCCCGCCCCCACTGAGCTCGAGATGAGACGTAAGAAATGCTGTAACACAAGGCGGGGACATTGCTCGGCTTCAGGTTATACAGCTCTGGAATCTGGAGGTGCCTGAGATGCAGGTATGTCCCTGGTATTCAACTTGCTGGCTCGGACGGGAATTGGCTTCTGTCACACTGAGCAAAAGGACATCCTTGCCCTGCAAAGGCCTAACCCCCGATATATGCACTGTGACAGCTTCTGAACCTTTCTCCCGTATTAGTCCGGGTCCAGATCCAGACACAGAGGGCGCTTCGCAAAAGTTGGCACCCCGGGCAACAACCGCAGTGTGGCGGCGAAGGGCGAGCCGGCTGTGGAACCGGATTACCAAGCAGAGAGCACAGCAGGTCAGCACACGAGCGGCGTTCAGTTTCATGGTTGCTCCAGCCCCGTTTCTTGCTCTTCAGGGTAGTCGTGCCGGGGGAGGGCAGACAACATAGCATGCCCGTGGTTCCATTGAACAAGGAGCTGGGTCTCTGCTTGGCCACCGAAACTGGCGAATGGGGGTAGCGAGAAGGGGCAACACACGGGAGGACCCGCGAACACAAGAGCGACCCAAGGTATTACAGACATACATACATTACACATTTGTCAGCCCCGTCTCAGTACGTGCTCCCCGATCCCTGCGCACGCCATCCCCCACGTTTGTTCCGTGCCTTCGGCTGGGCAGAGGCTTTCCCTTGCGCCTTGGCCCCCTTGCCTCCCCCCCCGGCCTTCCGTGCCGCATCCCTAGATTCCCTACCTACCTACCTACCTACCTAGCTAAGTAGGTGCCTACGTCAAGGCACCTAGCTGCCCACGTGTACCTACGCAGCTTACATAGCTACGTACGGCCTCTCCTCAGCCGTGGCTGTATTTGACGTCGGCACTCACCCCTACCACGGACCCAGACCCAACGACCACCAAACGCCATCCACTGGGGTACCTGCCGCCTCCTCTCCACCTCTCCACCCAGCTCTTGCGCTTTCTCTTGCCCCCCGTCCTCAGGCTTGGTGCCACGCTTCTCACCGCCGGTTCAATCCAAGCCCGCGCCTCTGCGCTCTCGTTGCCCCGCCACTTGAACCATACAATCGAACCTACCTAGCCAGCCGCCATGTCACCGACCGTGGTGCTCATCACCGGCGCGAACCGCGGCATCGGCCGGGGCCTGCTGGAGCTGTACCTCGCCCGGCCGGACCACACCGTCATCGCTGCGGTGCGCGACCCCAGCCACGCCACCGCCCAGGAGCTGGCTGCGCTCCCGCGCCATGTCTCGGGCACCTCGCTGGTCGTCACCAAGCTCGACCTCACCGTGCCGTCGGACCCGGCCGCCGCCGCCGCCGACCTGGTCGCCCGGCACGGCATCCGCCGCGTCGACATCCTGGTCGCCAACGCCGGCATCGCCCTGAAGTGGGTCGAGGTCGCCGAGGTGACGCCCGACGACATCCAGCAGCACGTCGACGTCAACGTCCACGGCTTCGTCCGCCTCTTCCAGGCATTCCGGCCCGTCCTGGAGACCGCCAGCCACCCCAAGTGGGTCACCATCGGCTCGTCGTCCGCGATCCTGACGGTGAGTTTCTCGTTGCTTGTGCTTCTCCAAGTGTTGATTACCTCGCAGGGTTGGTTGTTTGCTGACGTGGTAATACGCAGTGAGGCCCCCCACCCCCCCTTCTCCGAGTCGGTCGCACAGGTGGTGTTTTCGTCGTGCTGTGTTTCCCGACCGGACATTCTTCGTTTGCGCTGCTTCATGCTGACCACGCATGCGGGCCCGTTCTCGCCCCGGATACCGCATCAGGAACTTCATCCCCATGAAGAACGCGGCTTACGCTCCCACCAAGCTTGTGCAGCACTGGCTGACCAAGGCGATCCACACCGAGCAGCCCTGGATCAACGCGTTCCCTGTCGACCCGGGGTGAGTCCGTCCGTACCACACGAGAACGTCCTTGTTTTCCTCGGGGTGAGGCCGGTGGGTGGCTGGAGGGATGGAGGGATGGATGGACGGATGAGCATTCCGCTAACCGCCCGCGTGTTTCACAGCTGGGTACAGACGGATCTGGGTCAGCGCGGGGCCGACGCCTTTGGGTTCGAGAAGGCGGCGATCACGGTGGCCGAGAGTGTGGGTGGGATCATCAAGGTTATCGATGCTGCGACGCGGGAGACGCACAGTGGCAAGTTGTGGGTGTACACGGGCGAGCAGTCGCCCTGGTGAGCAGTTGCCAGCCGCTACTGTGCTTTGTGGTTTGGGGTATTATTGCCCCTGCTATCGAGCAAATGTATCATGCAACAGCCGGGACATTGATCAGGCCATGGGGACATCAATGTTATGAGATCTAACTAGTTATTGATGAGTGATGAGTACTAAACCAGTCAGAGCTGACGGAGGAGAAGGTGGTCATTCCATTCCATTCATCATGAATCCGTTCAAAACACGTCGATCCCGTGATCGCCTGTACATGATGTTGGGGTAACTAGCCTCACATGGGACGTATTCCAACTCCAGCAAGATTGTCTCCTCATCGCATCCGTCGCCAGCTTCCAGCGCCCCCCTCTCCGACCCAGGCCGTTCCTCCTCGATCACAGCCGCCTGCAGAGACGCCCATCCTGCGCCACCTTCCATCTGTGGCTCCCCACCGACGCCGGCCCGTAGAACAGCTGGTCCGGGTCGTACCTGTCCTTGATTTCCAGCAGTCGGGCATAGTTGGGCCCAAAGTAGTCTCGGGCCCAGCTCGGGTTGTCAAAGGTAGCTTCGTTGACGTACGCCCCGCTGCCGGGCGTCAGGGCCTTGAGCAGGTCCTGGTTGGCGTTCATCTGCGCCTGGAGGGCGTGGACGACGTCCAGGCGGGACGGGTCGTAGCTGACGTCCATGTTGAGCCAGTACAGCGACTCCCGCCACGCGGGGTTCACGCTGTTGCTGGCGCCAGGCGTGGTCCCCGCCCGCGCGCGGCGCACGTCCGAGGCGATGCCATTGACGCGGAAGGGATAGCCCACGGCCGGGCCCGTGACGCCCGCGCCGCTGGTGATGTTGCGCAGCGCGGCGAGCAGCGCGGGCAGCCGGTCCCGGACGACGGACCGGGGGACCAGGCGCCCGCCCAGGAGCGTGTTGGTCGGGTAGCGGCCGAACGGCAGGTCCGGCGTGTAGCGGGCAAAGTGCTCGTGGTAGGTCGGGCTGTCGGTGGTCTTGTACGTGTGCGGGAGGCCCAGCTCCGCGAGCCGGCGCACAAAGGGGTCGAGCACCGCCGCGAGCGTGGTGGCGTTGGCGTCGGGCAGCGTGGCCGAGTAGAGCACGAAGACGTCCTCGGTCATGCCCCAGAACGTGTTGGCGCCGGGGACGCTGTCCAGGTCGAGCAGGAGGGCCTGCCACGCCCCGAGTGCCGCCCAGTACGCATCCGCGTCGGTGTTGTTGAAGGTCAGCGATGCCCCGGCCACGACGCCGTCGCGATGGGCGCGTGTTGTCTGCGAGAGCACGACGGCGTACGTGCCGCCGCCACCGCCATTGAGCGCCCAGAAGAGGTCCGCGTTCTGCACGGGGCTGGCCACCATGTGCCTGCCGTCGCCCGTCACCACCTCGAACTCGAGCGTGTTGTCGGCCGCCAGCCCGTACTTGCCCTCGAGCGGACCGTGGCCGCCTCCCTGGACGTAGCCGCCGGCGAGGCCGACGGTGGGACAGAAGCCACCGGTAACGCGCAAGCCTCCCGCCGCCGCAGTAGAGGACGCCTCATAGGCCTGGACCCCGGCCCCAAGCGTCATGGCAGGGCCGTTGTAATGCTCGCTGCTGTAGTTGTGGAGCGAGATGCTCTTCAGGTTGTGCGTCCACAGCGCCAGCGACCCCCGGCCGGCTGACCGACCCAGAAAGTCGTGGCCGGTGTTCTTGATAGTCAGCCGCACGTTGTGCTTCCTCGCAAACCCGAGACCGGCAACGACGTCGGCGGCAGTGCTGACATTGATGGCGTACGACGCCATGTTGCCGAGCACGCACGACGCGTTGGGCGGTGTGAAGGGGCTGCATGAGTTGTTCAGCCAGTACGGCGACATGACGTTGACGGGGTCCTGGAAGCTGTCATCGGGGGGGAGGGGACTCGTGTGTCAGCAACCGATATGTCAGCCCAACGCGCCGCGTCGTCGACTACGAGCGCGTGCGTGGCAGCAAAGGGACGAGACTTGCTATCTGGGGGGGTCGGTCCAGTCTTGCCGGAGGCTGGCACACTCGGTGGCATCATAGCCCGCTCCATGGCACACGTGCGCCAGGGGTAGCCCTGCGATCAGTCTGCCGCCAACCGATTCGTTGAGGTGGTTCCAGTCCGACTGGCTTGGCCATTGGTGGTCTGCAGGGAGAAAGCGGCATGAACTGCCCGAGTCACCAGATGGTGCGGCATGTGCCAGAGCGAGAAGGCTTGCTGCTGCTGCTGCTGCCGTCGCAATGGCGCCGTATGACCAATGCCCTGACGGGCGTGTGACACTGGTGACCATGGAAGGCGGGACAGATGAAACAGGGATCGTTGAGAAGAGTTGCAAATACAAAGACAGAACGCGGTGTAGTGGGACTTTACTCGAGCACGGGGAGTCGAATGGTGAACAGACACCACAGTTGGTCTGCCTTTGCTTCAATGTAGCTCGGCATTCCTCGGTTCATGTCTGGGTCTATATCCTGACAAATGGTTTGCGGTCTCTCCATCATCTCCTACCTGTTCCGGCTCTATCGGGCCATTGGATTATTGACCGGAGTGCTTCCTTGCGCCTCAGGCTTACGATCCCTTCTGTGTGCGGCTGAGGGACTAAAGAAACAAAGGTAAGCCTCGTGCAACAAGGCACAACGATGGGCATCGGGCGTAATACAAGGTCTCGGAAATAATCCTCGGTCAGCATTTTTAGTCATGTGGCAGGGCCGAGGCGCGCTTCGGCATGAATTCATGACATGAATTATATCGGGGAGCGAACAGCATTTGTCTAACCCTACTGAAATCGACCCGAGACACAAGATCCTGATCTGTTTTGATGCTTTCAAGATTATTGTACGCAGGGACATCAAGATAAATAAAGTGCTGTTCAGTGTTTTCCCGTAGAACGATAGGTTGAATGCTTGCCCTTGGTACCCAAGGAACATAGCTCTGACGCGTTAGAATGGAGTTTTCTCTAGCTGCGTTTCCTCTCTTAATCCTCGCTGCCTGGCTGGAGGGAATAAGTTGGGCTCAGCTCGGGGTACTTCTAGTACTTGCAACGATAGTTTACAACACTCTGCTGGCTATCTATCGCGGTATGCCTTTCCGTCTAACTCCCCCTTCGACCTTTTGTCTCTTCGTATACTTGGGGTATTAGATTTGCAACTGGAGTAACTAGTTATATTTGCAACTGCTAACCCGATACATTAACCATAGTTCTGCTTTCCCCTTTAGCAAACATCCCCGGACCCAAGGTTGCGGGTAATACCGTCCTCCTCGCAGTTTACCATGTGAGGCGTGCTCTAATCTATCTCTTGCCCTTTAGCTGTGACATACTTGTATGAGATCTATTATGATGTCTGGCAAGGCGGGCAATACTTTAAAAGGATCGCAGAGATGCACGAGAAATATGGTAGTAACTCTCAGAACTCGCCCGTTTCGACTTTGACCGCTCTGCTAAGTCGTTTCACGCACAAGGCCCAATTGTCCGCATTAATCCAGACGAAGTGCACTTCAACGATCCCGAGTTTATCGACGTTTTATTTCCTGGCCCGGCGAGAAAGACAGACAAGCATAGCTCATTAGGGAGACGAACCGGCAGTACGTAGCATCACCTCGTCCTACCACGCTAAGAGAGAGGGTGACAACGCTCTCCCTCATCATGGCTGACTTGCTCTCGGCTTGCTTGTCCAGCTCAAGACTCGATCGTTGCGACCGTCGACCACGATATGCACCGGAAGCGCCGCAACACCATCAACGGCTTCTTCTCCATCGCTAGCATCCGCCGGCTGGAACCCATCATGCAGGAGAGCATGCGCAAGCTCCTGGCGCGAATGGCCACGGCTGGTGAAACGGGCGAAGTTCTTCGGATGCACTTTGTGTTCAAAGCGTGCACCAGCGACATCATCACCAAGTACGCCTTTGGCGACTCATTCCACTTTCTCGATGAGGATGACTTCGCAACCCCATACATGGAGGCGAGCGACTTCTTCCACCTCTTCAACCATGCCATGTGCCATTTCCCCATTGTCGGCACACTCCTCGCAAAGGCGCCCGTCTGGGCCATCAAGACTTTTATTCCAGGCCTCTCTGACATGTGGGACAAACGGGAGGTGAGTAGAGCGGAAGGCCAGCATGGAGTCGAAAACGGGGCCTAATAGCCGTCAAACTCGGCTGACTTGTTGGCAACCACATAGATGTGGCTGGAGCAGGTGGAGCGCATCAAGGCGTCTCCCAACCCGGACCGCTTCAAGGACACCATCTTTGAAGGCATTCTGAGCAGCAAGCTCCCTGAGGAAGAAAAGACCAATGCGAGATTAGCCCACGAGGCTCAACTAATCGTCTTTGCCGGCCAGGTTCGAGTCCCATCCGTCCTAAGAAGGTGATGAGTGTGGATTCATGGTGCCACTAACACCGCCTTCTTGCTCACAGGGGACAACTGGTGCGAAATCAAGAGACCATTGCCCTCCACTCCCGCCCCTCGGATACTGACATGCATTTTCCCCCAGCATACACCCTCAGCGCGGCTCTCTACCAGCTCCTAGTGCATCCAGATATGTACCAGCGGCTGAGAGAAGAGCTAATTGTCGCCATTCCGGACCCTTCCCAGATCCCGTGCTATGCGCAGCTGGAAACCCTTCCCTACTTGCATGCCGTCATGCAAGAGGTTATTCGTCTGCACCCGGGTGTGGTCTCGCGTCTCACTCGTGTCTCGCCGACCCGGCCGATCGAGTACATCGACCAACGGCACGGCAAGACATATGTGCTGCCGCCGGGCACGCCAACGAACATGACATGCCAGATCGCCCACATGAACCCCAAGGTGTTCCAAGACCCTTACACCTTCAACCCACAACGGTGGATCGACAACCGACGGCTGGACCGGGCCTTCATCGGCTTTGCGAGGGGCACTCGAAACTGCATTGGGTGAGCGAGCCAGACATTCATCACTGTTTCCGAACTGCCGTTGGGAGCTTTCGCTAACTCTGTTGTCCCCAGCATGAACTTTGCGCGCCAGGAGATGTACATTATCCTTGCCACCATTCTCCTGAGATATGATGTCTATCATGGCCAAGAGGGGCCAACCCTTGAGTTATACAATACAACTCGGGAGCGAGATATCGATATAGTTCGGGACATGATCATCCCCTTTCCCGCTAAGGGGAGCGCCGGACTCCAGCTTCGAGTCCGGAGTTAGGATACTAGATGGGACGGCATCAGATAGAACAATCATTGGACAGATAGAAGTATTTTCTCTGCTCAATTCACCCTCTACCCACTAAGCCGCTCAAAAACTTCATTTGTATCCAACCCCCATTTGGATGGGGGGTTTTATTCTTCCTAGCAGCCGCTGCTCACGTTGTAATCCCGCTTCTACCGCCCCAAACAATGAACACAGGGTTTGCTGCTTAGGCCGGGGTACACTGGGCGTAGTAAGAACTAGAACATGCCGCTCATCAGTATTCCCGTTCTCCAAACATGCCCACGCCACTTCAAGAGCGGACTTACTTCACAGTTGAGCACGAATACCCAGCACCGCAAGCGGTTGGACCCGTGTAAGTTGACCAGCCTCCACCTGGTTTTACGCAATGTTGTTAGCTTACTCACATCCCACGCACAGCCACATGCCTTCTCCGAAGGCAGGATCGGGATAGACATCACGGGAAAGCAGACGAGGGGTACTCACACTGTCCGTACTGTTGAACCTTGGGCGGGAGGGATTCAAGTCCCAGGCTTATCCAACGCTGGGGGCCTGGGACAACACGATGTCTGCCTGAACACAACAAAACTGAAGTGCTTCCCTCTCCGTTATCGCCGAACCTGTCAAGTCATCCTCAATAAGTTGCAATTCGATGCCCAAGTCTATGTCAGCCTGGGGATGAGCAATCTGCTCCAAATCCGCCACCTCTGCCGAATGTTGGCGACATATGGATGTAGCTAGCTGTCGGTCAGCTTTCGTCAGCACTGCCAGAACTTCACGGATCACTCGGGCCTTCCCCAAACCGAATTGTTCACCCCTGACAGCCAGTCAAGGGTCCGACGGGTTAACCCCCTTGCTTAGAAGCTGGCCCCATCTAAGCGAATTTTTCTCCCGTGGGGGTCGGCCGTCGAGATGTGAATCCAAAGTCATGGGTACTCTTTCAGTCGCGGTTGACCCACGTGGCGGCACAGTGTTTCTGATCCACGGTACCAGACGCAAATCACCTGCACAGGCCCGAGCCTCAAGTCAGTGTTGTTGCTGATGTTGCCATGCGTCTTAGCCAGCCAATACCCGCGAGGTGCGGCGAAACACGGTGGTGCATCCTTTTCATCGTTGAAGCAAAACTCTATCTCGACGCCACTCAGGCTCATTGCCCTCGTGGTACCACCCCCATTCCTCTCCCGCCCCCCCGGGCATCGTGATCTGTCTTCACAGGCTCAGGCTGTAACCGGGGCGCTCTCACCGCCACTACGCTTCCTGAAATAGGCAATCTGCATCATGGTTCAGATGGCCCATCGGGCTCTCCGAGGGCGAGGTTTGTTGCCAGTGGATGGAGGATGCAGATCCATGTTTGGTACCCAACTACTCCGTTCGGATGCATCATTGTCAGCCAAACGATTCGACCTCTGACGGCCTCGCGGACAAGTTCGTGTTCCCGCGTGCAGTCTGAGATGCGGTGCCTGCCACTGAGAAGATTTCGATCAGTCTTGTCAGTCTTGTCAGCGTATCCCACGTGAAGCTGAGGGTCATGCAGTTGACTTGCCCTTCTCACGCACGGCCTCATGATACTGCTGATTCTGTGAGTGTGTTTATGGGATCCCAACAGGGCGGTGCTGGCATGGACTTGCCAGCCAGCTGAGCCTGTGTTCCAGCGTAGGATGACCACCCCTGTCTGGGCGTACCCATTAATCATCTCCAGCCGCCCAGCGCCAGCGGAGATGCTGTTCAACTGTCCTAACTCCGAAAATCACTCCTCCCGGCGGCGCGAGACGTTCTCGAAACCCCGAGAGATACCGTGCTCCGACACGCCAGGAGGGGGGGGAGGGAAGGGGTAGGTACTTCCTGTCACTGCCCACCGTGTCCGCAGAGTCTCTGACGGTGCTAGTGCTCGCTCCCACCTGTCACACGATTTTCCTTTAAATGAGGACAATTGGGGCTTGTCATAATCACCGCCATACCGAGGTGGGCGGTGCATCGAGTGGGAAAAAAATAGGAAAAGGGACAAATAAATAACTAGTCAACTAGCGGAGGACGACTGGGAGGAGAGACCTGGTATTACGGAAATTCCAAGGTGTAGTCGCCGCGGGTGGCAAGACATGATAGGCCCAGGAGGAATAATAGAAGTGTTAACTAATCTGACAAGAAGCTGGAGCGGTCTCTGCCCAGGGCAGACTCTTGGGCTGTTTTGTGGCGGGCGGCTCTGTTGGGGTGCGGTTTCGAAGCTCTTTGGGATGTTTCTGCCATGACGCAAAACAACGACACTAGGAACCAACAATAATTACATCAGAAGTAGCTAAATCAGATGCTTCTGCAACCTCTTGGCAAGTGCGGGCATTATGGCCAGGCAAGCTTGCCGCACACACCGCAGCACCGAACCCTTGTACGACCCCCCCCTGAACCACCCCCCATCCGGCTGTTTTCTTGCACTCCCTCCCCACCCACGGCCCCCTGGCCCAGTACATCCTGTGCATCCTGTACAGCAAGTGACCCTCCAAGCTGTACGCGTGTTCTTTTAGCTCTCCGGCGCTTGCTTAGTACCTTGTTGGCCTTACGAAGCGAAGCGTTCTCTGCCCGAAGCAGGCTGTTGGAACTGCAACGCTTGACCATTACGCCAAAAACTGTGCGCTATTTCTAGCAGGTCTACTTCAGTTCCCCCCCCTTATATTCCAACACAGGCCACCTGGTGCATCACAGCCATCGTACCCTTGGTGAGCTGGTCGACAGCAGCCAACATCGAGGTTGGGGAGCTATTTTGATGAGTGGCAATGCGAGTCTTGATAAGCGTTGACTGCGAGTCGGCTTCTCGGGGGTTGTGAGGTGTCTGGAAGACCCAAGGTTGGGCAGTGCCAAGCTGTGAAGTCGGAGGGGTTGGCGTACGAAGCTTTGACATTCCGTACGAGGGCAAACCACACGCCAATGACCTGCGGATCCTCGTACTTAGCCATCTGGTAGTCGTACCGACTCGAATAACGCGTCCGGAGGTCTGGCTGGCGTCTAACGAAGTTGTAGGCCCAGAGCTTGCCGACAGGCGGCGCGTTATGTACACGTAACAGCTGGTTGGCCAAATCTTCCATACCACCAAGTCTGGGAGGAAATGCGCGAGTATATAGCTCAACAACATACTGAACTATCGACTGCTCTTCTAAATCCGTCAGGTTGCGTGAGTTGGCTGGAATATCGCGTCATGCAGGCTTGCCAGCATGTCGGCGCCGAAGAGCGCTGCGGTCGACATTATAGATTTTAGCGCCAGCTGCCACAGGCAGATTTTCGTCGTTGGGAAGAGCCTCGAGGGCCAAGATAATATAGTCTTCATTTGAAGTAGCTGGCATGTTGGGTTGATGAGAAATTAGGTGTTGAGGTTGAAGGTGGCACGTTGTGAGCAGACTCGCTCCCTCTCGCGAACTTGCGGGCTCTCATAGACATACGTTCACTCTCGCTCTGGGACAGGTTTGGTGCCATCTGTAGGGTAGATGGTTCCCTTGAAGAGCGCTTAATCATCAGTTTCGCATCTGCTGAGCCGGTGTTCGGGACTTGTTTTGTTGGGTTGCCAGGGGTTGTTCAAGTGTTGGCTGTTGGAAACCAAATCAAGAGCGGACTTGAGGCTAACTACTTGATCAAGAATGGGCAGATGTCAAGTTGAATTCCGTAGAGCCAGCTATCGGCGCTCTCAAACTGGATAACGGCCATCCGATCCAGCACAAGGCGTTTTCCCTGCTGCTTCAACGTCGTCGATCCAAACGACTCTTGGGTAACTAATTCTCCTCGTGATTCTGTGACTCCAGCAACCCTTCTCACCACACGAAGCCGCCGAGAAATAGGATTAACTTTTGACACATTATTTACCCAAAGGTCCAATTATTCAAATTTGAGAGCCCATGCCAGTACAGCCTCCAAGCCCGGCAAACGCCGTCGAAAACAGCCCGCTCTATTCTATCCCTCTAGTTATCCTGCCACAGCAGCATCAAAATGCCAAAAAATCACGGAGAATGGGGGGGGGGGTATCTATACACACACGCTCACAACCCAGCACAACACAAAATACACTCTCCAAACTCACGCTCACGCCATCCCAACCTCAACCTTCTTCCCCTTGACACTCCTCCACTCCACCGCCAGCGCGCCGAGGATACTCGTGGCCGCGAGCGCGGTAAACACGATGAACGTCTGCGTCAGCGCGTCGTTGTACGCGAGCTTGACGCCGGGGAGCTGGGCCTCGGGGACGGCCTGGCGCACACTGGTGGCGCCGACGGCGAGGATGAAGGACGGGTCGGCCACCTCGGGCACGTACTTGGCGACGAACTCGACGAGCTTGTTGGTGAAGATGTTTTGCGCGACCGAGACAAAGAGGGCTCCGCCCAGGGTCTGCAGGAAGACGATGAGCGACATGCCCGTGGGGACATCGGCGATGTCGAGGACCGTTTGGACCGCCATGAGCGGCTGCTGGAAACCGATGCCAATCCCGGCCCCGATGATGATCTGGTAGCCGATCCAGGCGGCGCTGCTCGTGTCCGGCTCAAAGGTGATCGTGAGCCCGAACCCGACGGCGGAGAGGACGCTCCCCGCGATGATGAAGGGCGTGTAGTACCCCCAGACGGTGACGATGCCGCCCGCGACGACGGACAGCAGCACGACGGCGACCAACATTGGCAGGTTCATGATGCCGGATCCGACAGCGGAGGCATCCTTGACCGCCTGGAACCAGATAGGGAGGTAGTAGACCGACCCGAGGAAGGCGCCGCCCAGGCACATGATGAAGAAGCCCGCCGACCAGACGCTGCGCTGGCGGACGATGCGGGGCGGGACGGTCGCGCGGTCGCCCTGGCGGAGCTGGATGCCGATGAAGATGATGATGAGCACGCCGAAGAAGCAAAACAGCAAAATCACGCGCCACGAGTTCCACGCGTAGGTGGTGCCGCCCCACTGCAGCGCCAGCAGGAGGCTGATGATCGCCGGCATGAAGACGGCGGTGCCGAAGGGGTCGAAGCGCATGACGCGCTGGCGGAGGGTGTCGCCGTTGTCGGCCTCGGAGTTGCGCTTAGGGTCGGGGAAGAACCACCAGATGACGACCATGGTGACGCCGCCGACAGGCAGGTTGATGAAGAAGCACCAGCGCCAGGTGACGTGGTCGGTGAAGGCGCCGCCCATGAGCGGGCCCGAGATGCTCGCGAGGCCGTACATGGAGCCGATGGCGCCCGTGTAGATGGGTCGCTTGGCGAGGGGGACCGAGTAGGCGAGGATGGTGAGGGCGCCCGAGAAGATGCCGGCCGCGCCGATGCCGGCGACAGCGCGACCCACGATGAGGGTGAGGCTGTTTTGGGCCACGCCGCAGATCAGGGAGCCGACCTCGAAGAGGAAGATGGCGATCAGGAAGACGTATTTGATGGAGAAGAAGGTGTAGAAGCGGCCGAAGAGGAGTTGGAGGGCGGCGGTCGTGAGCATGTAGGCTGGGTAGGGGTTAGTTCAGGGTTCGGAGACGGTGGTGGAGTGGAAAGAGGGGGGCGGCGCACCTGAGGCGTACCAGCCCACGTCGGGCAGGCTCTTGAACTGGTCCGTGATCTTGGGGATGGCGGTTGCGATGATGGAATTGTCTGGGGTGTGTGTCAGTTTTTGGGTCCCTGACCTCGTCGAAAAAAGCGCCGCGCGTTTGGGATAGGAGAGACAAGACATACCCAGGGCCATGGTAAACACACTGAGACACAGGGCCAGCACGATCAGGGTGAGGGTGACGCCGGTGGGGTACTCGGTGCCGTCTTCGCGGGTCGTGGTGGGCTCGAGCGGCTTGCCCGACTTCTTGGAGGTGGCGGTGGCCTGGCGGGCCAGGGCGTCGTCGTGCTTGGTCTCATCCTGCTTCTCCGAGATCTCGACGGGGTTGGCCAAGGCGACGTCGACGTCGGTCTGCTCGCTGGCGGCCGAAACCTTGCCGTCGTCGGAGGCGCTCGCGCGGCTGGGAGCCAGGGTGGGCACCTCCGAGTCGGGTGGCTGCTGTGTGGATAAGCGTGGCTTGGTGTCCATGGCGGGCGGTGGTGTCTGTGGCTGTCAGGGACGGGCCGGGTCAGGGGGTGTGCAGGTGGGATGTGGCGTGTTGATGATGATGCCGCCCTCTTGTCTGTGTGTCTTTGATAAAGATCGGACAAGCCACCGGCACCGCGTGTTAGACCAGACGAGACGACGGGAGAGTGAAGAGCAATGACTGAAGAGTCAGGACCGGGCACATGGCGAGGCAGCTGAACGGGACAGGGGGTTTATCAGTAAAAAAAAAACCGAGCGGCGTGGATGCCAAGGCCAGGGGCTGCGAGCGAGATGACCCAGGCGCGAACATGTCTCCGAGCGCCTGGGAGCCTCCCCATCCAGTCCCGCCCGATCAACATGGGGGGGGTGGGGGACTTGGGGGGTCCTGGGGAAGGGAAGGACGACGGGGGACGGAGTACTGGGCCGCTCCGAGCGAGCGGTAGTGATCTTGGTGGTGCTGGGGGTGGTGCTCTGCTGGCGCGTCCTGCGATCCTCCGGAACAATCTCGTGCCAGCATCGGAGCTGTTGTCTTGCCGATGCCCCCCCCGATTCCCCCATCCACACCACGCAAACGGGCAGCACGAGGCGCGGACCAATTTCGATCCGACCACCTCGCTGAGTCACCCTGCGCTTTCCATGGACGGTGTGCGGTGTGGTGGGTCGTCGTAAATTCCGACTCCCTTCGGATTTTTTTTCCTCTCTTGTGCCTGCATCCTGTTGAGCCGTCTTGACGAGCTAGTTCCTACGTTATGTCACGATTCCAAATCAGGGCGTTGCTGAATTGCGCACGACAGAAAATTGGAGTTTTGGAGTTGAGGAGGACCCGAGGACAAGGGGGGCGGCGCAGCGAGAGGTGTCAGTGACAGGTTGACAAACCGAGACAGCAGCTGCCGGCAGGGGAAGCTGCCGACCCAACCCACCAACCCGCCAACAGCCCAATCCATCCCAAGCAGAACCCGGCTTGGCCAAACCCAACTGTGTCCGAGGTCCGCGAGACGTCGGAAACGGCCCACCCAGCCCTGAGCTTGGCGCAAACGCAGCCCATGACGCGCTGTTCGAGTTTGCTCGGACACGGCCCCAATAACCCCCCGGCGAGCCCTGCCTGGTTTGATTTCCACGAAGCGAAGACCGCGCAACCCAGGCAAGCCACCGACTAGGCCGTGGATCCTCCAGCGCGACTTTACGTAGTTGAATTCGTCCCATCCGGCTCCTGCGCCGTCCTGTGCCGTGCTGCGTGCTGACCCCAAGCACTTCCGATTGTATCAAAATTTAGGTTCGTACATAGATGCAGTTGGGATGGGTTCCATCGAGACAGGGCTTCGAGCAGGTTCGAACCTGGCCTGGGAAAAATCCAAAAATCCTCCAGGCAATGGTGTCGATGATGGTGCTTCATTGTCGGCGTTTGCGCTGCCCAGTGTACCCCTTATCTCCGTCGCCAGACACCAGACCCTCCCCGTCCAGGCCCAGAGATGGCATCCATCTGCTGTGAGACCGAGCCGCCAGTCCCTGAAACCGAGACTCCTTGTCTGATCGTTTTCCTGGGGTAGCCACGCGACGTGACGCACACCAACTCAACCGCTGCCGGCTCTCCCCATTGCTGTCGCCCTCGTGTTACCTCGACGACGCGGTCCAGCCCAGCCCAAGAGTCCAAGAAAGCAAAGTTCAAGCAAGCATCAAGCTAACGTCAAAAACAAAATTCCCCACCTGCCCAGCTCCACGGCTCCACCGCCCATTTCCGACCCCAGTCGCCCAGCACAAAAGAACCTTCTCTTAACCCACACCCCAAAGCGGGTTTTTGCCGTTTGGGGAAAACCCATCGGAAGACCCCCTGCAACCCACCCGCACAGCTCCCAAACCCCAACCCATCCCGGCTCGATCCGATCTGACAACAACATCGCCCCTTCAAAACCCGGCCAGCACCGGTAAAAAAAAAAAGTGCCTCAGCCAAAACACTCGCCCTCCGTATCCCAATCCGTTCGAGCGAGTCCCTGCGACGGGGAAGGGAAGAACCAGATTGCCGTGACGATGAGTCAAAAAAGCCAAGTGTAAGACATGTCTTGGCCTCAGTGACGTGCAACTCCAACCCCAATGATCCCCCACACCACGCTCATCCACAACAAGCAGGTCTCACTTCCCCGCGCCTGGCACCGAATCCCCGCGTTCATCACCCATTTCATGACATCCCCCCGTCCCAAATCCAACACAACGGTCCAATGTCAACAAACGGTGTATCCGTCGCGCGCGGGGAACTAAAACTGAACCTCCGGCCCTAGGTGACCTTATCTCTCTCTCTCTCTCTCTCTCTCTCTCTCTCTCTCTCTCGTTGGTAGATTCCCTTCGTTGGTGCCCGGTCCGAGAGGACGTGGAGCCAATCGGGGAAGTCGTCGACGGACTGCCGGAGAGGCGACGCCGACCTAGTGCATCAACCCGGCCTCAGAGCCCGATGGCTCCAGTACTGTTGCCTATGAGTGACCGATGGGGGCGCCGATCACTCTCTTGACTGGCACACTCCGGTCCTCCGCCGCGCCGTCACCAGAGAGCATCGCGCCCGAGTTGAGTGACCTCGGCGAGCCTCTCTCCCGGCCGGCAGTTCGCTTCCCCTGTGGGAGGCCGGGAAAGACTGTCGACCGGAACTTGAAGCACCAGAGAGCCGCCATCACATTACCATGTCTCCCCTCAACGGGGCGCCGCCCAAGGGTGCTACTTCAGGTCACTGTCGAGCAGTAAGCCATTCCTGGTTTTAGTACCTATAGCCGAACTACTTCAACAAATATGCCCATTTTCCGCCAGGGTCCCAACAATTCACGTTGGGAAGATGTCTATAACTATCTTCTGACCAAAGACATATCCGCTCTCGGCCTTATGCCTACGGCATTGACGAGACAAACCACAATTCTGTCTGCCGATCAGCACACAACTGCATGTACTGGACTGGCCGGGATGGTTGATCGGATCAACACCCGCATGCCTGGTCGCCAGCCTATCCAAGAATCAACCGTCAGCGTCCGAATCGCCCGTTCCGCCTCCAGCTCCTTCCCGTACCTTTCTCCTCCCAGCCGCAACAGCAAGCCCCTCCAGTCATGCAGCATCGACGCCCACGGAACAAGTGTGTCTGCCGTGGAGCTCACTCGATGCCCTGGAGTCAAGTGAGGGTCGGGTCTCAGGACGGAACAGCTTTGCACGAGGCACTAGAAAAAGGCACCTCTAGGTAATCAGGTTGTCAAAGGCGATTAATGGTCCTCGACAAGTAGTTGAGTGCGACATCTTGGCCCATCCCGTGACATCCGTGATCGTGCGGAGCTGAGAAGTATTGCTATAGTACCCATGTTTCCCAACCCGGTCTATAGGAAGAGGGGAAGGCTAAGAATAATAGGGAAGTAAAGAAGGGTTACCGGGGTGAAGAAATCCCAGACCGTCAACTCAGGCTCCAGACCGACCAACTAAGCGCTCTTTACTAACCCTTGACACCCCGCATGCCAGAATAAGTAAACATCATCGTATTAACTCGATAACGGCTGCTGCTGTCTGTGTGCCCTAATTAATTAATACACTAACTAGATCTACATGCGAATAACCTCGTTATCGATCGTCCTGTGTATAGCCAGCCAGACACCAAAAGAACTGCTGTAATCAACTCTTCCTTCACACCCGCGCGCTATTAAAATACCATAACAACTACCTTGACCAGTGGCCTGAGCAAAGGGCAGAGAGGCCCACGCATTCACCACCCCCCCACTTTGCACCAGCATGTTCCAAGTGCCTAGCTCCAAGCTTCCTCCATCAGACAATAACACTGCCTTCCTTCTTTCTCATCTAACAAAATAAAATGCCTTGTTTCTTCTCATTCAATGCCCAACCTCCCCAAGGATATCCACCACATCAAACCCCGCGCCCACCCTCGCCAGCGGGCTCGCCCGCCGCGGCTCATCCTCCTCATCAATAACCCTCACCGACGCCGGCGTAAAGTTCCTCGGGCGCTTGGCCACCGCGCTGCCCGTGCCCGCGTGCTTGCCGCCGCTCCCGCGATGGTGACCAGCTGAGCCCGCCTCGCCGGTCGGTCCGGAGCTGCTGGGAGTCGCCGACGAGCTGGTGTGGCCGCCAACACATCCGAGATTGGCAATGATGGAGCCGATCTCACCGAAGGAAGTGCTCGACGACGCTGAGACTGAGCCGGCGGGGTCGGTCGCCGTGTCGGTGCAGAAGAGCGGCTGGGAGGCCTTGCGGGTGGAGGCCTTGTCGGCGTGGGCGGTGGACGGCAGGCAGGTAGTAGGGCCTTGTCCGTGAGTCCCGTGCGGAGCATCCTTGGTGGTCTTGGGCTCTGCCATCGGGAAGCACGAGCTGTGGTGGCTGACCGGGAGCGGGAACGGCTGGTTCAGCAGCGACCGGGTGAGAGACGAGGCGAAGTCCGCGGGCAGGGTGGGGTGGTGGGACATCGAAAAGATGCTGCCCTGGCCGTCATCCGTGAGCACCCCAGTAGGCGTGTTGGTAGGCACCTTGAGGCTCGTAGGCTCGTCCTCCAGGCTCGGGCCTGAAACATGCATCGGCTCCGAAGCGTGGGCGGGGACGTAGTCTGGCATAACCGTGTCCGAGTTGGATTGCCGCTGGCCGCGGAAGCTCATCGGCCATGGTGTCGTCCCGTCCCAGGAATCACCAGGCTGCGTGTTTACCAGGCTACTGGCCCATTCGAGGTATGAGGATTCGGTGAACGGGTCCGCGTATGATGCCGTGCTGGCCGAGGTCAGGCTGCTACCGTCAAGGTACGACAAGGCTTGGCTCCCGAGAAGCCCCGTGGCTGTGTGGTCGTGGAACACCGTGTTGGGCATCGTAGGGGCTGGAAATCCCTGGTTCTTGATGTTTCTCAGGAGCACCGCCTTTCTGCCGGGGGAATGTGTGTGTGAACTCGGGCCATCGTCTTGGTGATACGTCGGGACTGGCATGACCGGGTTGAGGACCGAGCACCACATGGACGGGTTGGGCCAAGCGATGGCGTTGCTCTCAAGCAGCTCTGGTCACAACTGTTAGCAAGCCCGAGGTTCGAAGGCCAAGAAACAGAAAACACCCACCAAGAGGAGCATGCTGGAACGAAAAGGCCACCACATTCTTGACGCGCTCGATCGGGGCCGAAAGCGAGTCCCGGGGGAAGCCCTCGCTGATGACAATCTTGATGCGGCCAATATCGTCACCCGGTCTCCAGTGGTTCTGGAACAAGAGTTCACGGCGAAAGTGCGGGAACCGCAGCCGCTCGAGCTCGCCCGTCTTGGTAAACTCTGTGCTCCAGCGTCAGCATTGTCCAGCCCCTGCCCTCGCCGCGGCGGCAGCAGACAAACCGCATGTGCTAGTAATCAGATGCGGGCCGTTGACGTCGCGGTCGAGGACGGTGGACCTGGGATGCCTGTTAGCCGCCTCTCATCCCACTCGCACCTCGGCTCCTCAGCCCACGGAACGCAACGCACGCGACCAGGCGACCATCCACGAGGATGCGGGACTCAAACTTGATGAGATCCGTGTGCTTGCTGTACGTGCGCGTGAACTGGCTGAGGTCCGGGCGACGCCAGCAGTGGATCGAGATCTGGAAAGCAGAGCCGGCTGGGAGGCTGGGCACGAAGCACGTCATGACGGGGATGGCCACGGCGCCGTGGATATGGGCCAGCTCAAGGTCGGGCACGACATGGCAGGCGACCTTGAACTCCTTGAAAGGAATCTTTGCGTCGCGGCCGGAGGGGAAGAGGATGACGTCCCAGTCGTCGTAGCGCATCCTTCCGCACAGCGATGGGGGATGGTTGAGGGGACTGGGGGACTGGGGGACTGGGAGGGGTGAAGTGGGTGGTGAGAAGGGGGAGAGGTTATTTGTCCAAGGAAGCAGGGTCTCGTGGTGGGGACGGGCGCGGCTAGGTAAGAAGTGCTCGATGAAGATGGAGGGTTTGTTGCACACCAAGAGACAAGAGACGGCGAGAAGAGTAACCCAAGGAAGAGGCAAGACGACAAGACGGGTCAAGCACGAAAACCAAAATTTCGTCGATGATGGGTTGGTTGGGTGGGCGGATGTTCCTGGCAAGGATTCCAGGATGCCAGGATGCCAGGATGCCAGGATGCCAGCCAGCGAGCTCGCCGCGGAGACCTCTACCTTGGTGGACTGGACAAACTGGTGGCAATGGCGCGCGGCCATGGGGGCGGGGGGAGGGGGGAAACTGGGGGAAGCCTGGGCGAGGAGGGGCCGAGACCACTGCTCGCCATGAGATGTGCCTGCCCATCGATGACTGCGCGACTGCTCCAGAGCGCTCCAGAGAGGACGCCACGCCCCATCGCTCCCCCGCTGTCGGTCCTGATAGTGCGCCTGGAGACGCACACCGCAGCATCCATTGGCCATCCATTGGCCAGAGCGACGGTCGGTGCCTGGCAGCGCGACAGAGTTTTAGATTCGGGTGGACCTAGAGATTACTGGCGGCAGGTGCAAACAGCACAAACAGCCTCAACTCAACAAACTCGAATTGGAGCTCGGGTGTTGATGACGGGTTGACATGGGGAAATCCACGGCATAGCGCTGTGCGGTGAGCACATGCTGGTGGGGCCGCGGCTGCCCTTCGACTTGTACGGCGCCCTTTTCTCACGTCAACAGGCCGGCAACGGGCAACTTGGATGGGGGTCAGGCGAGAGACCACATGTCAACAAAGTGATCGGCGCCATACGCCTGCCGAAGAGATCGCGGACTGCAGACCAGGCAACCGGGCAGCCAGGCAACAGGGCGGGACAAAAGGAATCCATTGATACTGTAGCCTACTGCACCCATATACACAGATCTCTTCTCCACCGCCCCGTTTACGGGTCCGGGTCTCCCGCCATCCTGGCCTAGACTGCACCGTCAGCGACTCGCTCGCAACATGGGGACGCGGCTCACTTGCCCTGATGCCGCCGGGCCCGCCCAGCTCCCGCTCGAGGCCGCCCTCAAACTCACGCGGGTAGCTGACCCGGTCCGGGTACGTCTGCTTGATGACGTAGAGCAGGCCGGCAAAGATGCTGACGACGATGCCGATCTGGAACAGGCCCTTGCCGGGCGTGGTCCACGTGTACTCGTATGTCGAGAAGATGCCTAGGATATCGTGGTCTTCGTGCACCGGGTCGCCCAAGTTCCTGCGCTCCTGCTTGTCCCACCAGTCGGCATAGGGGTCGCGGAACTGGGCCTTGACGGGCGGGGGGTTGATGTAGCCGCCGTTCTGCGCGAAAATTGTCAGCCTCGACGCTGCCTCGCCCTCCAGCCTTCCCTCGGGCGCCGCAACGCACCATGTCCGGGTCCTCCTCCGCCGTGAGGCTTGGGTAGTCCGAGTCGGGGTACTTCTCCTCCGTCTTGCTCTTGCCGACCATGGACTCGGGGAGGAAGCCTCGGTGCTGGATGAAAGGGAGCCGTCGCGCGGCCATGGGCGGCAGGGTCGACGCTCGGAGGGGCGCCGCCCGCAAGAGCCGACGGGACAGCATCTACGGCGCTGTTAGCTTATATAGTTGCTGGGCGCAATTTTCGGGGGGTCGGGCATGCCTTGATGTTGTTGGTGGTGCCGCAATGCCAATCGGCTGGAGGTGGTTGTGTGGGTGCGACGGGGTCGAACGACGGGCGATGATGCGTGTGTCGCAGCTCAAGCTGGGGCAGTGGGGCAGTTGGAGGTTCAAAGACATCGGATTGGAGCTCTGGTTGGCCGCAGACCACACTCTGGTGCCATTGGCTGTTTGTTGCTCGGTGGAGTCCCAAGCTGCCAAGGCAGACAGCTCCAAGCTGGGCAGAGGCAGAAACTACTGCCTCAGGCATCAACACCTGGCTGCCTGCTGCCCGTCGCGGAATTCGCCTTCGAGGCTGGCGATGGTCGGATTTTTTTGTTCGGTTGGCAAAGATTTGCGGACAAGCAGCATTTTCACCACAAACCGCGCTGCAGCCAGCCCCCTCGCGCCGTGGTTATGCCCAAAACTTGACACGGGATTCCTTGACCTCCTGGCATTCGTCTGACGTTGTTTTCAACCCGCCAGATGCCAGATTCGTCGAGATCTCGGCCGTTTCTGCCCCGCGGTGCCCCTTGTTACTATGACCGAGAGCGAGAGGAGCGCGTCGCCCAGCCCAACACACGCCATCCCGCAGCCGCCATCGCCCATCCCCAACCCTCAACACGACGAGCCCCAGCCATCCAGTAGGGGCCCCGAGCCCGACGAACCCGTCAACCACCGCGTCCCCTATCACGGCCAGCCTGCAGACGGGCTCGCCCAGCATGAGCAAGCTCCCGAGGGGCCCGCGGAGCAGCTGGGCGACGAACCCGGCGCCACCCCACAGGAGCTCGCCAGCACCAACGGCCTGCACGACGCGCGTGAGCCCCCGAGCCTAGACGATGGCCCCCCCGCCAAACGACGCCGCGTACGCGACACGACCCCCAACAACTCGGTCCGCAAACCGAAAATCGAGTCGCCACCGTGGAAGAAGATCGAGGCAGAGGGCCCGTCCACATTCACCGCCGAGGACGGCCGCCGCAAGTCGGGCCGCATCAACACGGTGCCCCTCGAGCTGCAACCCGCCGGCAAGCGGATAACGAGGCGAGTATTGCACAGCCAGCAGCCCGCCACGCCCAAGACCCGCCAGCCTGCGACAAACGGCCACGGGACACCCGCCAGCGCTCCCGCGAAGCGCGCCGTCGCCTCCGGGAAACCGGCAACACCCAAACAACCACCACCACCCAAGGCCTCACCACGCAAACCCGCTGCACAGGAGCCAAAACCGACCGCCGCGCGAGGCCGCCGACGCTCTGCATCTCCAAGACGTCTTGCTACACCTGTGAAACAGACCCTGGGCACGCGCCGTTCCACGCGTCGTCTCCGAGACCCTGACGAGGACGGCGACGATGCCGACCACGGCTTAACGCGCAGCGGCACTCACATTAAGCTCCGAGCCCGGCCGCCGTTGACGACGATACCCCTCGTTCACCGCGACCAGGCGAATCTGCGACCCACCCTCGGCCCAACCTTCGAGGAATACTTCGAGCGAGCTGTGCACATACCAGTGGAGGAAGGGGGCCTCTTCGCGTCGTCCGAGGATGGCCCTCGGTACACGGCCGAAGCAGCGGCGGAGGATGCACGTCTCATCTTGCGTGTCGAACAAGAGGTGGAACCCGGCGGTTTGCTCGCTGGCGGGAGGTGCTCAGTGTTTGAGCCCGAGCCGGTCGAGGAACCCAGACAATGGGCACACATGGACCATCTCACAAAAGCCATGGCCAACTTCCGGAAGCTGATGCTACTGGAACAGCAACGCCACCGGGGCGTTGCGAAGCGCCTGGCTATTGCCTGCGAGGTCGAGTGGAGGCGACGAAACCCCCAGCCCAAGACGGCCGAGGAAATCGAGCGCGAAGAGATTGAACAGAGCAAGGCACGGTGGCGGCAGGTGAACAAGGTCCTCGCAGGCACCTGGGAGAATGTCAAGGCCGAGATCAACCGCCGGCGGCTCGCGGACTGGGAGGCGGAGGAACAGCGCCGGGTCAAGGCTGCACTGAATCAGGCCGTCAATCTGTCCGAACAAAAGTTGCAGGCCAGGCAGGTCCGTTTGGACACCGAAGATCTCTCGGACGACGACTCGGACGACGACAACATGCTCTCGGACCGCGATGACGAAGACGCCCTGGACGGCGACACCGAACCCCCCGAAGGCGGGTCAGAAGAGGAGGACGGCGACGACGAGGATAATATGTCATCATCGGGCGACGAGGAAGATAAGGACTCCGTGTTGTCCGACGAAGGCCTCACACAAGAGCAGCTGCGTGAGAAGTATGCGAACCTGCCGGCTCTGGACGACCCATCCGAAGGCAAGCCGGACCCAGCGACAGCCACTCCGGCCGACGACGCCTCAACCCCAGCCCTCGATGGCGATGATACCAGCGATGAGTCAATCGACATGGACGACGACCTTGGGTCCACCGAAGACGAGTCGGCCGGGGACGATGATGAGGGCAGCGACGGTGACAGCGAGTCGGATGAAGAGCCCGCAGGGCTTCTCGGGCTTTTGTTCGGGAAGTCGGAGCTCAAGAAGCTGAAAGCTGAGGCCGCGGCGGAAGACTCGGGAACACATCAAGATGATACGGAACTGGCCGATGCGGGTGCGAGCGTTAGGCTCAAGGCTTCGGTTAATGGGACGGCCACGACGAACGAAGACCAACAAACATCACCCAAGGCGCCCGCGGCTCTTGGAGAGCGCACCGAGCAAGTCTCGACAACAGATGTCACGCTTCCAGCTTCGCCACCAGTACCGCCAGCCCAAGTTCCCCAACCCATCGCGGAGCCCGCGGGGCCTGAATCTGAATCACACGCTCTCCAACCGCCGATGACCAATGGTGTCCCGGCGCAACCTGTTCTTCATGGAGAGAGCGGATGGGCCGCTGGTCCGAAAGAAGAACCTGCCGAGGACGTTTCCATGGTTGATGCTCCTGCATGCGCAGAGGCCGAGATGCTGCCAGTCCCGACTGTCCAACACCCCAGCCCCGAGACCGAACCGACCACCAATGCCCACAGCCCATCCAGGAGCCAGTCGCCGCGAGCATCGGACGATACGAAGCCGACCGACGCTGAAACCTCCCGTTCCGTTTCGTTGTTGAACGCGCCAAAGTCCGAGAGCAGGTCGACGTCGCCTCAGCCGGCGGCGCCAAGAACCGAAATACCGTTTCTGCTGCGCGGCACCCTTCGCGAGTATCAGCACCTCGGTCTTGACTGGCTCGCTGCTCTCTACGCCAACAACACGAACGGCATTCTCGCAGACGAGATGGGGCTGGGCAAAACCATCCAGACCATCGCTCTCTTGGCACACCTCGCATGCTACCACGAAGTTTGGGGTCCGCACTTGGTCATCGTGCCCACCAGCGTCATGCTGAACTGGGAGATGGAGTTCAAGAAATGGTGCCCCGGCTTCAAGATCCTGACGTACTACGGCAACCAGGAGGAGCGCAAGAGAAAACGACTGGGCTGGACCAACGACGACGTCTGGAACGTGTGCATCACGTCGTACCAGATGGTGCTCCAGGACGCCCAGGTGTTCCGCCGGAGGCGGTGGCATTACATGGTTCTCGACGAGGCCCACAACATCAAGAATTTCAAGTCTCAGCGATGGCAGACGCTCTTGGGGTTTAACACGCACTCTCGGCTTCTCCTCACTGGCACGCCGCTGCAGAACAACCTCACGGAACTGTGGTCTCTGCTGTACTTCTTGGCCCCTCCCGAGAACGGCGAGGGCGGGTTCGTCGACCTGAAAGAGTTTCACAACTGGTTCTCCCGACCGGAATCCCAGATTCTCGAAAGCGGCCGAGAACAGCTCGACGACGAAGCCAGGGCCATCATCTCCAAGCTGCACAAGGTTCTGCGGCCTTACCTGCTCCGCCGTCTCAAGGCCGACGTGGAGAAGCAGATGCCGGCCAAGTACGAACACGTCGAGTTCTGCCGGCTCTCCAAGCGCCAACGCGAGCTCTACGATGGGTTTCTGTCACGCGCCGACACGCGAGAAACGCTGTCATCGGGGAACTACATGTCCATCATCAACTGCCTGATGCAGCTCCGGAAAGTGTGCAATCACCCGGACCTCTTCGTCGACCGGCCCATCATGACGTCCTTCCGCATGCAGCGCTCCGTTGCCACGGACTTCGAGGGCAACGAACAAATTGTGCGAAAGAAGCTCTTGGCAGTCAAGCCCATGGAGGTGGTCAGTCTCAACTTCCTCAACATGATCGCCACCCAGTACGAGGGCATGCCGACCGGAGACGCGGACCGCATTTCCCAGCTGAGCACCCACCGCATCCTCCTGGACCTCAGGGAGGCCCAAAAGACGCGGGCTAATAACGCTCACCATCCCTTGGACCCTGCTTCGGTCAAGTCCAACCTGGTGTATCTGGAGAGTGCCGCGCGGTGGGGCCGCTTCGAGGAGTTGCAGCACGGCGTCTACCTCAACGCCCTCCGTCGCCAGCAGCGGCCCATCTACGGCAAGCGACTCCTCGAGTTCTTGACGCTCGACACCCACATCCGGCCCTACAAGCAACGGCCCCGGCTTCCCCAGAAGATGATGAGCTGGTTTGAGGAGGATTCCTTCCTGCTGCGCAATGCCATCCCAACGCTGCAGCAGCGGGCCGAGTCGATGGAAACGACCATCACCAAATTTGCCTGCGTCACGCCTGCTGTCGTGACGGGCGACCTGGGCAAGCTGCTGCTCGGCGCGAAGGGGACCGAGGCGTTCGAAGAGGCGGACCTGAGGCTGTCTGCGCCCGTCAAGTACGCGCCGTACATGCCCAAGGAGCGGCCGGCAGACCCGTGGCACGAAGCGCGCATGCGGCTGTCGATCCAATTCCCCGACAAGCGACTCCTGCAATACGACTGCGGCAAGCTGCAAGCCCTGGACAAACTCCTCCGGCGGCTGCAGGCCGGAGGGCACCGGGCGCTCATCTTCACTCAGATGACCAAGGTGCTCAATATCCTGGAGCAGTTCCTCAACATCCACGGGCACAAGTACCTCCGGCTCGACGGTGCGACCAAGGTGGAGCAGCGGCAGATCCTGACGGATCGGTTCAACCACGACCCGCGCATCCTGTGCTTCATCCTCTCGACGCGGTCGGGCGGGCTCGGCATCAACCTCACGGGGGCGGACACGGTCATCTTCTACGACCAGGACTGGAACCCGGCGATGGACAAGCAGTGCCAGGACCGGTGCCACCGGATCGGGCAGACGCGCGACGTGCACATCTACCGGCTCGTCAGCGAGCACACGATCGAGGCCAACATCCTGCGCAAGGCCGGGCAGAAGCAGATGCTGGACGACGTGGTGATCCAGGAGGGCGAGTTCACGACCGACTATTTCAACAAGCTCTCGGTGCGCGACGTGATCGGCACCAACGGCGAGGTCATGGTCAACGAGGACGACGTCGCGGCCAACGCCGCCATGGATAGGGTCCTGGGCGGTGTCGAGAGCAGCAGCAACCCGCGCAGCGTGGGGCGGGTCCTGGAGCAGGCTGAGGACAAGGAGGACGTGGCGGCCGCGCGCGTGGCGGAGAAGGAGATCCAGCAGGACGACGCCGACTTTCTCGAGCAGCAGCCTACGTCGGGGAGTGCCGGGCAGGGCACGCCGCGGGAGGGAACGACGGAGCCGATGTCAGCGGTGGGGCGGTCCGGGCTGGGACTGTTTGCCGAGTCGGCGGAGGACGGGTTGGCTGTGGAGCCGGGGGCGGAGGCTGCAGAGGTTGAGATTAATGCGTTTGGGGAGAGGGTGTGCAGTGTGGATGATTACATGCTCCGATTCATGGTCAAGGCGCTCGAGGGCACACCGCTGGAGCTGCCGCGGGATCGGAAGAAGAGCAAGAAGAAGGGCAAGGACACGCGGAAGCGGTAAGGCGTCGGGGTGCATCTCTCTGCTCCTGGCCATGATGATACGGGTTGGGACTCGGGTTGGGTTTTAGCGATTGTTTGTATGATACTGCATTATTGACTGGTGTTGTTCCCTTGGCGCTTTCTTGTGGTGTGGTGTTATTTATGTTACCGTGGCATTTGGATCTGCAGGTTGTCTTGTGGCGTTCGCGTCCCCGCCTTAGTGTCACTCGCTTGGAGCTTCACCGACTCAGCTCAGCTCACCCAGCTCACTCACCCAAACAACCTCTTCCCCTCTCATGCGAGCACATCCAAGCCAGGACTCGACGCCAACCATGGCATCCTACCACCCCGTCATTCTAGCCCTCGCCGGCGTCGGCGCCATCGTCGTGCTGCGCTCGCTCCACGCGGTCTCGCAGTTCCTCGCCTTCCACCTGCTCACCCCCGCTGAACCCCTCAAAAAGTACAAGCGCGCCAACGCAACCGCCTGCGCCCTCATCACCGGCGCCAGCGCAGGCATCGGCCTCGGTATCGCGCAAGAACTCGTCCGCCAGGGCTTCGGCGTCGTCCTCCTCGGCCACCTGCCCGACGAGCTCGAAGCCGCGGCCGCATCCCTGCGCGTCCTGGTGGGCTCAGCCCCCCCGCCCGACCTGGTCCGCACCGTCTGCCTCGACGCGCGCACCTCCACGCCCGAGGAGATGCGCTCCGCTGTGGACGCCCTCGCAACCCCGTCCTACCCCATCACCATCCTGGTCAACAACGTCGGCGGCAACCCCGTCTCGCCCCCGGCGTTCCGCACGCACGCGACCTACGCCGCCGGGGATGTCGACGCCGTCATCAACCAGAACGCGCGCTTCATGGCGCGGCTGACGGCGCTGCTCCTGCCGCGGCTCATCGGCGAGGACCCAAAGGCAAGGGGCGGTGGAGGGCGCAGCCTGGTCCTGACGCTCTCCTCGGCCGCGCACGTCGGCACCCCCTGGCTGGTCATGTACGGCGCGACCAAAGCCTTCAACCGCGCGTTTGGGGCGGGGCTGGCGCGGGAGCTTGCTGCTGACGCCGCGACAAGCCATGTGGATAGTTTGGTGGTGGTTCCCGGGGAGGTGGTTAGTCAGGGGAATTGTAGGGACGTGCCGGCGGGGTCGCCGAGGTGGGATGAGTTTGGGAAGGCGGTGGTGAGGAAGGTGGATGGCGCGGTGGGGAGGGGGTGGAGGGAGATGGCGGCGTGGTGGAGGCATGGGGTGGAGGGGTGGTTGTTGAAGGTTGTTGGGGAGGGGGTGAGGACGAAGGGGGTGACTGAGCAGTTGGGGAGGAAGAAAAGGGCGTGGGACGGGGTGAAGAGGGAGTAGGTGGTCACGATGGATGGGACATTGGGACGCGATGGTAGGGGCGCTGGTCAGAGAGCGCACACATTATGCATTATTAAGTATTCTCCTCTGCTATCTTCCTGGCTGTCATCACTTTACTCCCCCCTGGGTCGTCCCCGCTCTCTCCAATCCAACGCCTGAATTAAACAATAGGAGCCTTGCAGGTGCCGGTGGTCAGCTTGTCGACCGCGGCGTGGACAATCAGCGCCGGCTTGTTGCTGCCCGAGCAGGTCGGGTAGGTCAGGGGGGTGGTCGAGAAGGACGCGACGTCGGCCAGGCCGCTCTTGCCAAAGGTGTACTGGCCGGGCGCGCACTTGTCGATGGGCAGGCAGGCGAGGTCGACGTGGACCTCGGTCACGGCGTAGCCTGTGGACAGCTGGTAGCTCACGGTCACCTTGCCGGCGGCGTTGGCGGTGGCGACCCAGATGCCGACGTCAGTGGCCTTGCTGATGTCGTTACCGCCCGCTCCGACGTAGAGGGGTCCGCTGATGCCAGCCTGCAGCTCGGCGAGGGTCGGCGTCTCGAACCAGCCCCAGCGGTTGCAGCCCTGGCCGGTCTGGCTGTTGAGCGTCTTCGACTTGTCGGAGTTCTGGTAGCCGAAGGCGGTGCCGAAGCCGCAAGGGGTGGGGGTGGGGGTCTGGGTGGTTGAGGTCGAGGTCGAGGTCGAGGTGGTTGAGGTCGAGGTCGAGGTGGTTGAGGTCGAGGTCG
>MU855441.1:0-61901 GCA_033296695.1 Staphylotrichum tortipilum | reverse complement strand
GACTAATCATTTTGTGCTGACTAACGCGCACAGGAGTGTGCACCTAGTGGGAGCCAGGAGTGTGCTTCTGCTCCTCATATGCAAGTCGATCTCCCTTCCGTTACATTTTCCAGCGCCACTTCCTCGTCTGTAGCCCACACCGCATCCTCATGCTCTGAGAGATGCAGGGATACGGCAAGGGGGATGCATCGGGGGCTTTGCGAGAAATGGGTTATAGTTATATATGTAATTGAATAAAGCCCCAATGAAACACAGCACTATACGGATAGTGACATGGATCTGGTCAACCCCCCAACCTGTTTTCGGAAATGCAGCGGATGTGCCGCTGTTGTTTTGTGTTTTGCGTGCCGGGAACGGGCTACATACAAACAGCCAGCTTCGGGACAAACACTGCCCTGCCGCCGTGAAGCCACAAGGCCCCATACCTATTAATAGTGCCTCCGACCATCACCCCGCTGCTCCCTATTAATATTGAGCTGTACTTGAATTTTCGTACTACATCGGCCCCTGCGACAGCCTCGCCCCGTACGCGGCCGTGTCGCGCGCGTGGCAGCAGCGCGTCGAGGCCACGACGTTTGCGTACATCATGCTCACCCCGGCGCGCCTGGCATCGCCGCTGGCCGCCCAGGCGCTGACGCCCGACCGCCTGCGCCGCTTCGTCCGCTGTCTACGTCGATGTGGTGCTGCCACCGTACGGCGAGGAGGCACGGGCTTTGCGCGAGAATGACGCGGACAAGGATGCGAATGACGCCGTGTTTACCGCCGTTGGGAGGAAGGTTTTTGGGCTGCTAGCGACGGCGACGGCGTCCGAGGTACCGGCAGCGACGAGAGGCGGTTTGGAGCCTGGGGGAAGTCAACAACACCATCGTCCTAACATTCGTCTCCACATGTCAGTGACACCGAGGACCTCGAGGCAAGGAATTACAGGTGGCAAGTCCACGGGCCCACGCCTACCGACATTGGCCAGAGGCGTTACGAGGGGTCATATCTCGACTTGAGACCAGCACCAGGGAAGTCGGTTCAGGAGGTAGTCCAGGCCCTGCCCGAGCTGCGCTGCATTCAAGAGTTCGTCGTCTGTTTTCACGTGAACTTCCGACACTATCTGCCCGCTGCCATTACCTCACGAACCTTTGCACCCCGAGCCGTGTGTCTTATGGCGTCGAGGATGTCGGGTCTGGAGCGTGTGGACTGGCTTCTTCGTGACCACGAGAAGCGGGACGTTGCCCTCAGGAAAGAGCTACGAGCAGACTTTGCCTACGCCTTACAGGCCCTCCCCTCGTCCCTCAGAGACTTCCAGCTCTCGTACACGAGAAGGCCACCCCTCGACCACTGCTTCCAACCTCCCAGCATCCTGGACGAGACAGACCGCGACAACGACAAGCTAAGCCTCGCCCTCAACAAGCTCTCCCAACGTCTTGTGAGATTTTCTCTGTTTGCCGACGTCGGCCCAGAGGTTCTCTGGCCATCGGAGCGTGCCCAAGACGACGACGATCCGCTCTGGCCAAAAATGCGCGACTACAGCGTCTTCCCTGGCGCCATCGCGCCGTCGGGCCAGTGGCGTTTCCTGCGATCTAACCCGGAACCGGGCTACGAGTCGGACGACGAAGCACGAGGCTCGATCGACTTGGACGACACCGCCCCTCCCAGCGACGAGTGGGAGAACCCTTTCCGCAGGAAGCTCGACCCGGACGCTGCCAACGCCCTGCTTTTGGCCGCTGCGCGGGGTGCGCGCCGGATGCCGGCGCTTCGGTACATGCGCTTTGTTCTAGAAGGAATCGATGGCGGCGAGGCAGACCTGGAGGTTGACTACACGATTCGCCGGGGTACTGCTGAGCTGGTTTTCGAGTCCCACCCCTTGGTATTTCGCCCGGACGAAGGGGTCTTGCAGGTTTGGAGAGAGGCCGCCGAGGAACATGCGGGCGGCGAGTCTGGGGTCATGATCGCGGTCAGGGACTCGAGGGCGTGCTGACTGCTGGCGTCGGGCGCGCGGTGTGAGCAAGTTTGACTTGCTAGTTCGAGTGGTCTGGCTGGCAAAGGCAATTTGGTTCTTGGATATCGACTTATACAATACATAACGTCCTAGGAGCCGGCTGGGCCGAGTACCTGAACCTGCACCACGCTGAAACGGCATTTTCGATCCCGACATACTCCTGGTTCAACCTCACCCATCGCCTCCTTCCCATTAACTCTCCTGCATCCAACAAGCGACTCAATCCGCTCCCTCCCCGTCTCAATACAGCTGATACCCCAACTCACTCTCCAACGCCAGCCCCTCCACACCCTCCCTCAGCGCCCCCAGTCCATTCAACCTTGCCACCACCGCGTCAACGTCACACCCATGCCCGCCCGACCGGAACCCTCCGCCCCCAAACCCCAACCGCGGCGACGTCACCGGTGTGAGCGGGAAAAGCCCCCCCACCACGCCCCACCCCGGCGTTCCCCCCTCCTTCGCCACGCCCACCCCGTTAACCCCTTTCAAGAACCACCCATCGCCCTCCTCCCGCCTCTGCGTCTGGCGGTGCACGCTCACGGCGGCGCCGACGCTCTTGACCAGCGCAGCGAAGCTGACGCCCGCGTAGGGCTTGGCTGGCTGCGGCCAGAGGAGCTTCTGCTTGGCCAGGGCCTTGACCAGCTCGCCGAGAAGGAGGGAGTCGCAGTGGTGAGCGGTGCAGGGAGACGTGGTGGTGGTCAGGTCGTCGAGGGTCTGGTGGAGGGTGGATATGGTGCGGGAGAGGAGGGATTGCCTCTCGGTGTCGATGTGGTCTGAGGGAGGGTTAACGAGGGGTGTCTTTTTGGTTTTGTGTTTTTGCAGGTTGCTTACTGATGATCTTTTCGCGGATGGGCAGGTTGAGCGTCTGGATCGGGCCTTGCGCCTGCGCCGCCGCCGTCTTGGACACGGCCTTGAAGATGTCGGACCGCCGGAACACGTGGCTGATGTAGATCCACAGCACGAGGTCGCGGTTGTAGATGTCCTGGATGCGGCCCTCGAGCTTCGAGATCCACCGGTCCGCGTACACATCGACCGCGTCGAGCAGCTGCAGCCGGTCCACCACCACGGCGATCTGCGCCAGCGTCTCGAGGTCCACCGCCTTGGGCACCTGCGACCCCCGGCTGTGCACCGCGTTCACGACGATGCTGACCGCCTTGGGGTCGAACCCCTCGGCCAGCTTGAGGTGCACGCGCCCGTCTGCCTGCCGCGTCGCCTTGGTGCTGCCGAACTGCAGCTTGTTCCGGAACACGCGCGACGCGAGCGCGAGGTGCTTGGACGACACCTTGATGCGCAGCCCCGGGCGGGACGCCGGCGCCGCCGCATGGGTCGTCTTCTTGTGCGCCCCGTTGATGCCGTTGACTTGGTATGGGTCCTCCCAGGGGGCGAAGGGCTGGTTAGACGTGGGGACGATGAGGAGCGCGTCCGCGTCCAGGTCCACCTCGTAGAGAGGAGCCAGGTTCGCGAACGGCGACGGAGTGACCAACACCTCGACCGAAGCCATCTTTTTCCAACAACTGTGCGTGCTGCGTCTCCGGGGCAATTAGAGTCTGTGACAAGTGGGTTTGAGTGGTTTGAAGTAGTCAAGGTTCAGGGAGACGTTGTATTTCACGCAAGCAAGCAGGTTGGGGTCTCCCGGCGCATGCAGGGCAAATGCTCCAATGCTCCCTTCCTGCATGTCGTGCGGGGCTTTCGCGATCACGCAATTTGAAAAATGGTCGGTGGCTGGCGCACGTTTTGGGTGGACAACGGGCAGCCCAGCTCGCTCGCTTCAAGTTGCTAGCCTAAAAGTTGGGGGTTAGCCCAATGAGGCTCGACGACCCCCAACCCGTCTGGGCAACGCGGGGGACCATCTCCGAGGGCATGGGACAAACTCGGCGTTGTGAGAGAGATTCGTTGAACAAAGGTGAGAATGGTACTCCATACATAAGTTGCCAATAACGGCCCAGTATTTGGAGACTACCTGACTAACTAGTCCCAGCAATGGAGATACAAGGCCAGCCTCGGTCACGGTGTTGTTGATCTCGGGGGGTCAGGGAGAAATCCGCTGGATCAGGGTTAGGGTTTCTTTGAGTTTGCGACAGGGGTGGGGTGAGCAGTAACCCTAGGATAACGGAAGAACAGAGAAACAGAGAGAAGAGAGAGCGTGAATGTAAGATGCGACGGGGATCAGATCCGAATCTTGTTGTTTGCAGAACGCTGTGGGTGAGGTGGTGGATGTAGCCATTGGCTTTGCGCGTTGTCCTTGAGGTTGGAGCATGTTGGCTAGGTCACCCGTCGAATATGCTGACAGGAAAAGGTCTAACTAGAAGATAGGATATTATGTTGAGTCGGTATGTTCAAGCCATTTGGGAAGGAGGCCAATGACCGATATCAACGATACGAAACCCTGGTGAGTTATGGCATGAGACAAAGGCCATGCCCGCATGCCAGCAACGACTACAGTTGCGGCCTCAACTCGGGGTATCTCCCAAAAGCAGATGCTCGGCGGCTTGGCCACAGGCGCTATTCCTACACTCATTGCCTCGGGAGCTGATGGCCGTCCCGGTGTTCTTAAAATAAGTAAGCAGAATGCCTTGATCGGGCATATTTAGGCGTAGATCAACGGACGGCGAGCTGGGCAAGACGTTAATACTCGGCTGAATCCTTCCACTGGAACGCTCCAGATTACTCCACCTCGGGCTTAAGCACCGCGTTCCTGTCGCGCGAGTTGCCATTTCTCTCTTTACCACAGAACACACATACGTTCAGCCATTATGAGATTCATATTCACACAGCTAGCTCTCGTCGTTGCAGCATGCTATGCTCAAAACTGCCCTCTCCTTGGGCCAGCGTACCCAGCAGCCACCGATCTCGCGTCTCCTGCCTTCCTTACCGCCAAAGCCAAGTTTGATGAAGCCCTCGCCTCGGATCCCCGGATCGACCGGGATGGGGTGTCGTTCGCCATTGACATCTACTCCACTGACTCGAAACATGCGGCCTCGATTCATCGCTACTTCAACACGGCCAAGGCGCAGAACGGCTCAGTCACCGTGGGTCCCGACACCCTGTTCCGAATCCACAGCATATCCAAGGTCGTGACCGTGTACACGATGCTGGCAAAGCTGTCTTACAAGTACTGGCACGAGCCCGTCATCAAATACGTTCCAGAGCTTGCGAAGAGCCCGATGCGGGACGTGATCCGTGACGTGAACTGGTCCGAGGTCACGCTGGGGTCTTTGGCGAGCCAAATCAGCGGGATATCCAGGGATTGCAAGTAACCGTCGACATCGGTAGTTTCACCAGGAGGTCTCACTGCTAATCCTCTCGCAGATGCCCTGGCAGATGGTTCCTCCATCTTCTCCAAGCTCCCCGGTCTTCGCACCTTAAAGGCATCTGAGCTTGTCAGATGTGGCTCACCCCCGCTCAAGCCATGCTCCCGGGCGGATGCCATGAGCTATGTGTTGCAGACCTGGCCGTTGGCTCCCTCCTACCGCACGCCAAACTACTCCAACATGGCGTTTCAGCTCCTCGTCTACGCGGTCGAGAGAATCACAAACATCCCGTTTCCCGACCTGGTGAAACAGCAGATCCTCAAGCCCCTGAACCTCACCCGGACATTCCTCACCCACCCCGGCAACGACGCCAACGCAGTCGTCTACGACGGCTGGGACCTCGACTTTGGCGACGAAGCCCCGTGAGTTGCCCCCCCTCACTACCTCTCTCCCCAACTCCCCCGCTAACTCGCCCACCCCCCCTTTCAGAGCCGCCGGTTACTACTCCACCCTCACCGACCTCACCACCCTCGGCCACTCCATCCTCCACTCCACCCTCCTCCCCGCCTTCACAACCCGTAAATGGCTCAAGCCGACAACGCACACCTCTAGCCCCCTTTTCTCCCTCGGCAGCCCGTGGGAAATCCTCCGCCAGGCCATCCCCGTCACCACCACCACCGCCACAACCACCACTACTACGAAAACCCGCACGGCCGATCTCTACACCAAACAAGGCGGCGGCGACGGGTACACCAGCCTCCTGGGTCTCTCGCCGGACCATGACATGGGGATTTCGATCCTCACGTCCGGGCCGAACTCGGAGGCGACATTCCTGGCGGTGAGGGAGCTGTTTGTGGAGGTGTGGTTGCCGGCGGCGGAGCAGGCGGCGAGGGAGCAGGCGGCGAGGGACTTCGTGGGGAGGTATACACTGGATAGTAAAGGGGAGGGGGAGACGGTGGTGGAAATTGGACTGGGGGAGGGCGAGCCTGGGGTGGTGGTGACAAGGATGGTGAGCAACGGGACGGATGTGATGGAGTTTGTGAGGGCGAATTTGAAGCAGGTTGCGGGCGGGGAGGGGGTGGTGAGGATGTGGCTTTATCCAATGGGGTTGGTGGAGGGGGCGGATGGGGGGAATAAGAGGAGGATTGCGTTTCGCGGGGTGTTTGGGTTTGAGGGGGTCAAGGCGGCCGAGGACTGCGGGTCGTGGGCGGAAGGGGATCGGTTACGGTGGGGGAACTATCCAGCGGATGTTTTGGTGTTTGAGACGGGGGAGGATGGCAGGGCGACGGCGGTAGACGTGCCGGTTGTGGGCGCGACGCTGCTGCAGAAGGTCAAGGAGTAGGGGACGGGGTTCGACTGGCGGTCCTTGGACGTGAACAGCTTTGCGCGACGGGCCAGGGACGCTTACCTCCCCATCGACGGAGAAACGCCAATTGGAACCTCAGTTGGGCCCCGAGGGAAGGCTAGATAGCGCAGGGAATTTTGACAAGCTCCCTCCTTCGCTGAGTATTTTGAGAGAGCGGTGTCAGCGAGCTCGGGGATTAAACCCGGACCAGTCAATACCGACCGCTTGGGCGTCAGTCGGCCTGTCTCTCCGCCGAACCCTGCAGCCTGGGGGCTAGTTTGCCCTGCATAAGATGCGGAGCCCCCTCGTTGTGCCCAACCAACCTCGAGCCCCTCTCGGTCGTCAACATCAACATGTCTCGGTACGGCAACCCCATGCCGGCGTCGGCCGGCGACCCCAACTGCGGCCTCTGCCGCGCGCAGTTTCATGAGCGGTGGTCCTCTCTGCCCGAAATCCAAGATCACGCCGAGGACGGCTGCCCGTACTGCGCCAATCTGCTCGAAGGACTCCTCTACCTAGTGCCCGACGTGGAGGCCCGCTTTGGCGAGGATGCCACATTTCGGTTCCAACACCGCCGCGACATGACCGTGTATGCCGACCCAAACGGTTCACTCAAGCATGCGTGTCCAAAGGAGACGATCAGCCTGCGGTACCGCTGGTTCATGGTCGACGAGTCGAACCAGCCATACGAGCCGCAGGGGGACACGTCCTCTGAAGACAGCTTTGCCCAGGCAAACGCTTGGATTCAAGACTGTCTGGCAAACCACAAGCTCTGCGGAAATGACGAGCCCTCCGCGCTCCCCACGCGCGTACTCGATCTGGGCGACGGTCCGGCCGACAGTGAGCCGGAAACCATCCGACTTGTCGAGACCTCTTCTGGCCCCGACCAAGCTCCCGCTACCGGGCGGTATATCTCGTTGTCGCACAGCTGGGGCGGCGAGCATCCCCTCACCACCACCACCGCCGTCATCGACCAGCACAAGGCCGGAATCCCGCTCGCCAACCTGCCCACCACCTTCCGCGACGCCTGCCAGATTGCGTGGCGGCTAGGCATCCGCTACCTCTGGATCGACTCACTCTGCATCATTCAGGATAGCCCCTCAGACTGGGAGCTCGAAGCGAGCCGCATGTCCTCGGTCTACCGCAACTCCTGGCTCACCGTCTGCGCGACCGCCTCGTCCTCCCCGAGTAGCGGCATCTTCCGCACTCGCCAGGCCGTCTGGATTGCGGCCGACGACCCGCCCGACGCCGAGACCATCGACATCCTCTTCCCCGAAGCCGCGGCCCTCCGCACCAACCTCCGCCTCTCCCTGCGCTTCGCCCCCGTCCACACAGACTTTTCCTCCTACGCAGACCCGACCAAGCAAAAGGACACCCTCCCCCTGCTCGCGCGTGCCTGGGGGTACCAGGAGCGCCTGCTGGCGCCGCGCGTGCTGCACTTTGGACCGCAGGAGCTCTTTTGGGAGTGCATGCAGACGCTGGCGTGCGAGTGCGGCGGCATCCGCGAGACGGACAACCAGCACATGGGCGGGTACGCCCACCGCGACACAACGGGGCAGCTGCCGCCCAAGGTGTCGCACTATGCGGCGCTGCACGTGGGAGGACGAGGCGGCGCGGGAGGAGGCAAGAGCAAGATTGCGGCGGACAAGCGGCGGAAGAAGCTGCTCGCGCGGTGGCAGGAGATGGTGGAGGAGTACACGAACCGGGCGCTGACATTTTCGGCGGACCGGCTGCCAGCTTTCGCGGGCGTGGCGGCCGAGATGGTGGACGCGTTGGGGATGCGCTACCTTGCCGGGCAGTGGCAGGAGGTCCTTCCGCAGGCGCTGCTGTTTGAGCGGACGAGGGTGAATGATGTGCCGAGGCTGAGGGTTGATGAGGCGAGGCCCGCGCCGTCGTGGTCCTGGACGTCTGTTGACGAGCCCGTCCACTTTTGGATACCGCTGGCTGGGTCACCGGAGTGGGCAAACCCGGTCGTCCATGCCAAGGTGCTCGAGGTGCGGAGTGTGCCGGCTGGAAGGGATGAGAGGGGTCGGGTGAAGCGGGAGGAGTCGTGGTTGATGCTGTCGGCCGAGGTGGTCAAGGGGGAGCTGTGCTTCTCCGACGACCATTACCTTGTCCCGAATAAACCATGGACCGACATTCGAGTTGCGGTGGCCAAGGGCATCAAGGGTCCCCAGCCTGCCTCCAAGCAGCTCGGGAAGGGGTCATTCGCCGTCCGAGTCGGCAAGTTCGAGCCGTTGTGCTTTGTTCCGGATGTCCAGCTCTGCGACGAACACGGCGAGTGGGCGTGGAAGGGCGAGGATGAGATCTGCTGTGCAAAGATTATGGAATCGCAGGAGACCTGGTACTGGCTCGTTCTGAGACGCATCGATGCAAACTTGGAGGGTCCGATTTATGAAAGGATAGGCATGGTCCAAGACTATCAGCCGGTGTTGCAATCGACGGACAAGACAACGACAATCAAAATCATTTAATAGGTAGTCAAGGGCGGTCAGTATAAATCAGCCGTGAGCGTGGGATTGGACACGGCTTTCCACTGCCAGCGCGAGAGAAGCGAGATAGTAGAATTGTTAGTTATCACTAGTTAATAAGCCGTACCTCGGAACAAGGGCTCCTTGTCCGTCATATCCTGAAATTTCAAGTTTCTGTGACTATCACGGGCTGGAAAGGCAATGTTGGTGATCCCTTGTAATTCTTGTGGTTGAACCAGAAGTGGGAGGCTCCGCAGCGCGGGAGAAGACCCCCACCTCCAGGGTGCAACCCTAACCCTAAATACATGATCCATGGCACGGGCTGTGCCCGTGACAGTGAGTTCTTAATCTCATCCTGCTTGTCTAAGCCATTTCTGATATCTGACGGTTCCCCTGAGTAACCATGAGCTCTTCTGAGGCCTCCTGAACCGCCCTTATTAATGCCTGACGGAACCTGAGACAAAGCGGCGAGGGGAGTTGTGGGACGAGGGTAACTTTCGGGTCATGCAACAAGCGAACCCTGGTCGGGCAGAACTGGGTGGCTCTATGCGCCTCCAGGTGTGGCGCAGAGCCAACAGCCCGATGACGGGAAACTTGGAAAACCCTTGCCTCTTCCCCGGGTCTCCCCTTTTGTCTTCATGTCGGACGCCTTGCCCTGAGAAGGAAGCCGTCTCATGGGCTAGTCACCACCCATGAACGCAACAGCTCCATGAGGTGAGGTGATGTATGATGTAAGACTAGCAGCGCAATCTCTGTCAGTTTAACCGTTGCAAGTAAGACACCACCCTGTTTACCATCCCCATACTTCGTTTGGTGATCCTGGCGGGGCAGGGTCCACGGGCGTAGATGAGGTGCATTTCACAGCTGTATTCCCCTGGGACCCGACCGGGTCGATTCCTACACTGGGGCCGGTGATAAAGAAGATGCCAAACACCATTCCACACCTCGGATGGTGGATGAATATACAAGCTACAGCATCTCCACAAACCGCCATGCACACGGTAATTATTCGTCCTTCTCACGGGGACCGTGCCTGACCACCGATGCGACGGTTCCTCCGGTATTTTCCACATCCGGTATGCCTCAACAATACCGCTTCCACCCGCACAGCCGGCAACAGACTTTTGTTTGTCACGTCACACATCACACGTCACACGTCACCTCTGTAATCACCACGCCAACGCCACCCACTGTCCGTCTCTTGCCTTTGATACTTCCCCCCATCCTCCAACTCCAGGAATGAAGTCGCAGCAGCAGCTACCGGCTAAAAGGGGCCAGACAGGGCCGACAAATTCGCCGAACCCTTGCCGTGCTCCCATCCACACGAGTCGAGCACATAGTACGAATTAGATTCAAAGTGGATTCTCCCGCCCGCGGACACGGGGTGTGTGTGGTCAGCAGATTGCCCCGAGGCAGACGGCACGATTCCCAGCAGCGGGAAATCTAAACCAAACCTGGGCCACAATAACAACCCAATTCTGGACCTCTCCAGGCACCGGGGCGGCGGGTTCGCGATCTACAGGCACGCACGTTCTCGCGATCCTCGTGTTGTTCAACCTTGCCCCCTGAGATCCTCGGCCGGCGGCGATCCCCAGCGGCCGAGACTTCAGGCTGAAGAAATGGCACGCTGGACCCTGGCCTGGCATGGCTCGCTGGCCCGACGTTTCGTTTGCCGCGTCGCCTCTTCGGCACTTGCGCGCCGGCAGAAGGCGCCATAGTGGCCAAGAGCCTTGGCTCTCTCGTCGGTAGATGTGAAGGGCAAAGTCTGGGGTGAGGTGTGCCGCAATGGATGGTCGGGAGGTTAGGCACGGGTGAACGGTGGCAGTGCACGCGCCTGGGAAGGGGGGCTAAGGCGACTGTGGACGCGCCCTGGGTGGCATAATACTGACAATATAGAGGAAACGTGCCGCGGTGGGGGGTGGGGCCGTGGGGAGAGTGGTCAGGCGTTGGTCATGCATCGGGGGCAGAGGCTTGGTCGCGGGTGAGTGATGGCCGGGTTGAGTTGGTGCGGGTGGGAGGCGAGGGCGTGGGGCGGGCGCGGCATGGAGAAAGACGATCGGCTTCCAGCTTCTGGAAATGGGAATCTCGGAGCCAGCTCAGGGGGCAACTGACCCGGTTGCAGCCAAGGCCGCGCCGAGTTTTGCGGGGGAGCCGTAGATCACGGAGCGGATTCAGGCTAATGGGAGACGCCCCGTTTCATTCGTCTCCTGCGTATTGAAGTCTGGGGGTGGCGCTACCCCGGACCAGGCTATGCGGCTCACCCTCTCCCCCTGCCAGAGCCTCGTCACCCGCAACGGTTGGGCAAAGACCCAGGCAAGCGAAACAGCCGACTACCGTGCTATAGTGCCTCTCGGGTCCGTGGCGATGAAGCTTGATCAACAGGCGTGGTGTCGAGATGCCAGCCAAGACGTTGCAAGTCTTGGCTCACGGCTCCTACTGGGGCGGTTGTTGGCGGGAACGACGCATCAATGTGTAAGGGGCGCGAAAACCTGCTAGTTCTGTAGCCGGTCACTGTCCGGAGGGGAGGGGAGTATAGAGTGGCGCGGAAAGAGTATATAGACGAGCCCATCTGTCGCAACTCCATGATCTCTCTCCCATCCTCGCAGCATCCTCATCAACAAGTCTCTCAAGCCAACCGCAACCATGGTTTCCTTCAAGGCCCTCCTTCTCAGTGCCACTGGCGCCCTGGCCATGCCCTTTAACGTGACGGGCATGGGCGAGCTCTTGGCTCGTGGCGGCACCCCCAGCAGCACCGGCACTCACAACGGCTTCTACTACTCGTTCTGGACCGATGGCGGCGGCAACGTGAACTACCAGAATGGCAATGCTGGCTCGTACAGCGTCAACTGGCAGAGCTGCGGCAACTTTGTCGGTGGCAAGGGCTGGTACGTTTTACTCTCGCCTACTTTCTCTTCAGCTTCCGTCCTCCCCCTTACCCCTGTATCCAGGGGCTCGCTGCTGATGCTCTTCTCCCGACTTCCAGGAAGCCCGGTGCGGCCCGTACCATCAACTTCTCCGGTAGCTTCAACCCCCAAGGCAACGGCTACCTGGCCATCTACGGCTGGACCAAGAACCCACTGGTCGAGTACTACATTGTCGAGTCGTTCGGCAACTACGACCCCTCGTCGCAGGCGAGCAAGTTCGGCACCATCACCCAGGACGGCAGCACCTACACCATTGCCAAGACCAGGCGCGTCAACCAGCCGTCCATCGAGGGCACCAGCACCTTTGACCAGTTCTGGTCCGTCCGCCAGAACCACCGCACCTCTGGCTCCGTCAACGTTGGTGCTCACTTCGACGCCTGGTCCAAGTCCGGCCTCAAGCTCGGTTCGCACGACTACCAGATCGTCGCCACCGAGGGTTACCAGAGCAGCGGCTCGTCATCCATCACCGTCTCCTAAGTAGGTGACCCGGCTAGTTAGTGAGCCACGGCTGTTGGTGAGCAGGGCAAAAGGGGCGAGGGATAGCAAGGGGGCGCAGGGGGCAGGGGGGTGGAGCGGAACCCCCATCAGGAGGCTTTTCCTTTCGACGTTGAGCTGCAGACCTTTGTACATATTATTTTGCGTTGTTCTTTTTGCTGTATCGGCTTGATTTAAGCATGGGACGCTGGCTGTACATACACCAACTTGAGTCTCAAACCAGCTTGGATGCCACCACTGTGCTTATGCCTGTCGAAGCGGTGGTGAATTGTGGCCCCCCCACCCCCCCCTTTCCCGCCCTCACTAGGCATCAAATCGTCGAGTCGCCAAGATTAGCTCGCAATAGAATGTCACCCGCACCCGCTCATCCGCTGGTAACAGCATATCCACCTCCTCATACATCTTAACCAACTCATCATCGACCGCCGACACAATGTTGAACGACTCGAACTGCGCCTTGACCCCGTCCGCATCCATCTCAGAACACCAACCTTCATCCTCTTCCCACACGATTACGTCCTTCTCCCCTACGCAACTCTCCGCCACTGCGCGCTTCATCAACCTCTCGGGAACCAGCCACAACCCCAACAACCCCTCTTCCCCCGCGTTAATCCTCACCCTCATCACCCCGTCCTCAAACATCCCCCCGTCAAGCGGCGCAACATTATACCACCCCGTAATTCTCTTCATCGTCTCGAGCGCCGCGTCCAGCCTCTCCCCACCACCATACCCCGCCATTCCTTCGGCAACCTGTATTATCCCCTCCCCCAGCCTTTCACGGAATCTTTTCCACACTGCTGCCAGGGGACTCCCCTGGGGAAACCGCGCCGGCCCAAACGCTGCCACGGCAAGAGTCCCCCCCGGCCGGAGCTGACGCGCAAGTGCGGCGACAGCAGTCTGCTGAGAGGGCACAAGGTGGAGCATGTTGCTACAGAGCACGAGATCGACCCCTGCCGGGGAAGGCCGGTCGTGTCATCGACGCCGGCGACGCGGAAGGTGTACGCCCCGTCGTTGGCCTCGGCGAGATGTTCGCGCGCGAGCGAGATGTTGCCTGGGGCGACGTCGGAGACGATGACATGGCCGAAACGGGCGCGTAGACGCGGGGCGTGCAGGCCGTCGCCCGCGCCGGCGTCGTGGGCAAGGTTGAAGGTCGGGTGGGGCTGGTTCGGGGCGATGGAGGGTCCTTTGGCGGCGTGATAGTCAAAGATCCGCGCGAAGAAGGAGTCGGGAACCGTGGGACGGCCCACGCGGTACGTGTCCCAGAAAGCCTCTTCTCGCTCGTACAGCCTGCCAACGGTTTCTGGCATGGTGGCTTGAGGATAGGGGATGATTTGGTAACCGGGATGGGGGTGCTGATCTTGTCGGTCTCACAGGCGATCTGTTTCACGGCTAGGTAGTGCATAATTCTGAGGGACGTTGGGGTGCCAGTCGCGAAGATATCATAAACTTGGATGATGGCCATGCCCGCTAGCTACAGAAGACAATTGGACAACTCGGGGTAATACCCGAGGCGCCCGAGGCGCCCGAGACAGTTGGGTCTCTGACCTGCTAACACTTGGTGTGACCGCCGCCGAAACCTTCTTGCTGATGATCGGACACCGAGATGTGAGACTGTACGAGCCGGGCGAGACATTCGCCATCGAACATGGAAAGTGACCAAGAGAACTTCCGCATCCAGAACCCAACGGGAGCTGACGGTTATGGCCTCAAATGGAACACTGCGTTTTTTACCCCCGGCCGACCCTACGCAGCATCCTTGAGACAAGCCTACCTAGGTTTGACCGCAACGCAAGTTCGGCAAATAACCAAGCGTCCGTTAGTGGTGTCGGTTGGTAGGGTAACCTGTTCCTGTATTATGTGTGATTATGGCTCCTGGGTGCCTAGTTACCACTCACTGGAGCGGCATAATATTACCCCTGACGCAGAACGCACCAAACGGGCTGTATCCCCCAGAACCACATCACCCGATTACTTACTCCTCCAGCACGACATCAATAATGGACATACAACTCCCCGCGGGCCTCTTCACCTCCCATATCTTCAACCTCGGATCCGCCGCGTGGAGCACCTCGTTCCACTCCCTCAAATCCCTCTCCTGCCCGTTGAACCACTGCATCATACCAATATCGTACATTCTCAACTCGCGTTCGGCCACGGACGCGATGCTCCCAGGCTCGGGGAGGAGAATGTCCATCATAACGATGTGGGACGTCGCACCCATGGCGGGGACGATGTTTCTGAGGATGGTAGCGGCCTTGTCGGCATTCCAGTTATGTATGATCTGCCGGAACAAGTAGACGTCCGCACCACGGACGGGCTGCGGGGTGAAGAAGTCGTGGGCTTGGAAGGTGATGCGGGAGGCGATTTCAGGGGGTTGGTTTTCGCGGACCGATTTAGCGCCCTCTTCGGTAACATCGGAGATGTCTTGGACGATGAGCGAGAGGGAGGGGAAGGCGGTGGCAAGGGCAATGCTGATATGGCCCGTGCTTCCGCCGATCTGTTGGATCATAGACAACTGGTGGTTAGTGTCCATACACGGGGCCCTGGGGGACGCTTACATCGACGACAGTTCCGTTGGCGAGTTTCCTCCAGTCGAAGCCATCTATGAGATACCCCAGACTACCACTGGGCCTTTTGGCACTGTGGATCATCAACCGCTCGAACAACTTGCTGAGCTCCCCATCTCTGGCGATATACTCATACATGGGAAGCTCGGTATTTTGCGCGGCGTTGAAGCATGTTTCGTTGGGCGCTGTGCTGTGAGGCCATCGCTTGTGGGCGGTGACCATGGCCGCGATGGTTGGGAGGTGGAAACTAGTGGACCATATCCGACTGGTACGCAGGCCTTCATGTTCTACCATGGCTGCCGATGCAGCTGAGTGAGCGATGAAGTCTGGCGCAGGCTCCTCAAAGATGCCGTCTGTCATGGCCATGCGCGCCAGGGGCTTGAGCCGCAGCGCCGACACGCCCGCCTTCATCGCTAGATCCGTGTACGAGATGCTACCGTGCAAGGGCAGAAGCTCGAAGATGCCAAAATTGTTCATCCATCGCAGGATTTCCATGTGTTGGTACTGTATTCACAGTTAGAATCCGCAGTGGTAAACTTGGGCAGTCCAGCGCAAGCACTCACTCCCGCCATGGCATGAATCAAATGCTCTCCAGGGCCGGAGACGAGCCGGAATATCTGCAGTGCATTTTCCAAGATCTTGTCTCTTGTCGCTAGCACATCCTCAGGTGCCCTCGAAGGTAAACTGGCGACAGGCGCATCACGGCCAAAGGCTGGCTCAGGGAGTCCATTGGCTCTTAGATAGCCAGCGAATTCTCTGACTTGCTCCTCGAGGTCCCGAGCTAACAGCTCCAAGGAAGACGGGATGCCGTTTTTGTGCTGAATATCGCCAGGCATGGCGAGTAGGGTGGACAAGGGTGGGCGACGGAGGAGGAGGATTGACACGATGAGTTTCAAACGATTCCTGCTGGGAGCAGCGGAGGCCGAGTTTTAAAGACTGCACCGACAAATGGGCGGTCTTTAGGTATCCAATAGACCAAGGTGTGTCGCAAGAAGTCCCTCACGAACAACCGACATGGTATGCGTGTCTCTGGTCGGCAACACCGGGTCTCAGACGCCGGAAATTTGCCCGCGTGACTCTCTTTCTGCCCACTCGGGCAACTGGGAGCGAGGGAACAAGCACCCGGGAGGCCAATTCACCAAGTGAAGCCCCATCGCGCCTTCGTATGCAGGCCTCTGTCCCTCAATCCTCCGGGTCCCGACGGCTGGGGCGAATGGGCATCAGACTTGGGGGACGGGTGAAACAAGACAGTGTGTCAGTTCATGTTCAATTGCCGTGATTCAAAAGCCAACCTATCCGTGCTGATCAGAAACAGGAAAGATAACTCCGACTCAACATGATAATGCGGCGCCCACATTGTCAACGCCAACCAAAACCTAGAATCCCAAAACCCTCAAACGCCACCAACCCCAGCAAGAAACAAACGGCATACAATCACTGTTCCCCTCCCATCCGCCTCGCTCCAGTCTGCTGAAGCCCCCTAGATTGATCCGTGACCCCACTTCTGTTCTGCCGCCGGAGATTCACAGCAGCAGGTCCTGCATAGCTGTTCTGTCTCTGAGTAGGATGCCCTTGTCCTTGTCGCTGGTGCATGGCGGGAGCCCTCGGCGTGGCAGAGCCAACCCCACCAGAGGAAAACTGCTGCCGGTTCCCCGTTGTTGGCGTTGGCAGCCCCCGTCTCCGGGGTGCGGGTTGTGGAGTATTATTCGTGCGCGAAGAGCCTGGGGCTGAAGGGCCGCTCCCTGGAGTGGTGTTGGCTTCCAGAGCAAGATTTGTGCAAATCTTGACTCCCAAGGAAGCCGCAACCATCTCGCAGGTTGGCCACTTGACGTGTTCGCAGACCATCCGAGGAGGGCGCACGCTGGACTGCGAGACACAGGGCTCAATCAGCTTGCCCACTGCGGGATCCGACCGGAACTTGTAACCCCAGATCACCATCCGCAGACCCTGCCGGGCCCGATCGGTTCTGTTGGAGTTCCGAATCATGGCGAACCTGGGGTCTCGCGCCGCCGCCAACTGGAGCATGTGATAGGCCCCCTCGGTGGCGTGAAGCTCGCGCGTTTTCTTCTCGATGTTCAGGATGGGCTTTTCGGCCCACCATGTGGGCGTGTCCTCCCTGAGGTCGTTCCGGATGCTGTCGCTCCACTCGCCTCGGGGCACTGACGAAAAGAACATGGTGCCGCCTGTGCGGGCGGTTGCCGGTCCGTTGGTGAGTTGACTCCAGGGAACGAAGAGCCCGGCTATCTCACATGTGCCTTCGAGGGTGTCGGCGTCGTCTTGTTTTTTCAGCCAGGAGAAGTGTTGGTAGACTTCGTTGCGGAGGTTGACCCATGGAGTGGCGGTGCCCCAATCTTCGTGGTCCACGGATGCTGTCCAGGAGGCAGCACCTCCCGTACCGTGCTGTTCCATGGCGTAGGAACGCATGTTTGCCGTCTCGACAGCAGGGACTGGGGAGCAAGAGGGCGGTTGATGGAGTAAGATAATAGAAGGAATGAATCAATGGACGCTGTCCACCAACAACAATTGTGGTTTGTTGTTGGGGGGGGGGGGGGGGGGGGGCTGGGGTTGGACGAGGAATTGGACTTAGGATAACTCGGTAAACTTTTTTAAGAGCAGTCCTGGCTTGGGATCTTTTGCGTTCTTATTCTCTTGCCCGGTTTGATACCAGGCGAAAATTGTGAGACTCACATTGGAGAGCTGGCCGCTGGGCACGGCGGCAATGACCCCTGAACTTCATCTCCAAAGATGGCTTCGATTTTGGTCGACTCCACCGAAACGGAGAGAAACCTCAAGCTTACTGAAATTATGGGCTCGGCCAGGCCTAGCAACGGCGGCCTGATCTAAATCTTCCCTACCCGCCCCTGGGCCGCGGCCATGCTTTGTGCCAGGGACGGCCCGGAGCGGCCCAGGCCATCCCATATGTCAGACGATCCCGCAGGCCGGCCGCACGAACCGGCCACTGTTCAGACGGTCCCATATCCAGGTCACTGGTGAGGGAAAATATGGCTAAAAATAGAAATCTATTGTTTACTCTGGTCACAGGCCTCGGTGTGGGCAGCGCTGCTCACACATCCCCAGCCCGCAACCACCAACTCCGCACCGCAATCTCAACCATCCCCCTCAACATCATGTCCGTATCTGGACTGCCGCCCGCTGGACGCCGAACCTCCTTCCCCATGCCACATCGACACTCTCTGCCTTCGTTCCTCACCGTGACGTCGTCAAAGCCACCCACCTCGCCGCGCAACCTTCTCATCTCCTGCATCTCACAAGCTTGGCCGAGCCACCTCGCTTCCTTCCTGCCTTTCTTTGACGTCGTGTCGCGGTACAGAATACTCTGCCTTGTTGACGTCGCCTTTTGGTGGCAGGGATGGTCAACCATGACCGGGAAGGGTTGGTTGGGGATTGTGTGCCCTAGGTTGGGCGCCTTGGGCCTCAGATTACGCTGTCGTTGGCGCCGTTCAAGTGTGCCTCGGGAGGCAGGTTGGCCTTCGGCCTGCTGGCCCTTTGCTATCGTCATTGTTTATGTCTTTCGTGGGTGACGTCAAATCCAGGGTGGTAAAATCTGGGCCCAGGCTAGGTTATCTCGCATTTTCTACCGCTTTCCTGCCCGTATTTACGACGAAAAAAACTTGTGCAAGCCCAACGGCACGTAACGACCCTGCACTCCCCATCAAGCAACCGCCTTGTTTCTACACCCGTCACATTTCTCTGGAAGCAAAATGTCCTTACATTTTCCCAGCTGTGGCGCACACCTCGGCATTGTGCTCGCCGCTGGCGACGCAGCAAGACACCCAGATCTGACCAGCGACCCGGTGGGGGACCTTCCCGCGCCCTCCTCCATCAACGGCGCCACCCAACCGCCGCAGCGCAAGCCAAGAGATGCAAATCTCACAGGAGCGAATCCCCAGCAGGCGAATCCCAGGGAGCCGGCCCCGCAAGGATCAAAGCCCAATGCACCGGAACTCGGCTTAAAAGAACCAAAGACAACTGAAGAGCCGGAGGACACAAAACCGAGCGCCAACGAGCCCAAGACCAACCCACCAGTCCCGGACTTCACCTGGGCCGATGTCCAGCGGGCCAAGGCCCTCATGTGCCCGCCGCTCATCGGACCCCGGACACCCAAACACATGATCTTCCGCCCCGTCCTGTCCAAAGAAGCAGGCCCCGGCCGCGCACTCAGGATTCTCGACTCGACGGCATTCCTGCTGATGCAGACCCTCCGCCTCACGGGGGGCGAGCGGTCGGTCAACGCCCTCCTCGAGTCGCGCCGCGCCGGCGGGGCCGAGCACGAGCTGCCCGGGCGGATCGAGCTGGTCGTCGAAGTCCTCGCCGCCATCGCTTACGACACGCACTTCACGAGAGGTGAGAGCGGGCGAAGGCACGTCAGAATTCTGCATTTCCAATGATGCTCCCTCCCCTGCAAAGGCAGGGCCAAAATGGCGGACGTTCCGGGATGTGTTTGAGCTCATGCTCTCGGTCGACTACGGTTTTCCGGCCTACCCGATCGGGGGACTGAGCGGTGAACCCCAGCGCTCGGCCATCCGTGAATTGTCCAAGTTTGAACATCTCTGTTTCGATCTTACCAAGGCTGCCTCGTACTGGTTGACCAGAAGGGAGATCCCACCTAACGAGGTGTGGGATCGTATGGCCCCTGTCGCTAGGCATTGGGAAAGCATGCCGCTTGGGCTATCGGCATGTGATATTGCCGTCTTACTCTGGTACTACAACAGTCGCGGGAAGAAGGTCAGCATGAAGGAAGATGGACCAGGTTGGACGGGGCACAGTAGTGTCCTGCAGGACATGATATCCGAGGTCCCTACCAGGGGCGCCGTTTTCCGTCCAAAACGAGGGTTGGTGATGATGAGAGCGGGGGCGAGAAAGAGAGCTTACTGGGAGAAGTGGAGGGCTACGAGTGTGACGAAGAGAGGGACGATGAGGAGCCGGCATGATATGGATGGCAGTCTCGAGGGCAAGTTACAAGGCCCGTGCCCACCCAATGACGCACAGGTCGAAGCGCTGTGTGAAGGCAAGAACTACGGATCCAAACAACTTGGCACGCCTTGGTGCTGGAACCCCCTAAATCGACGGTGTCTAGTCCCTAATTCGACGGTGTCTACCGCTTTGGACGCCCGTCATGACTGCCACATCAAAGTATTCGATTTCCTGACAAGATCGTAAGGGCGTTGGCGAGAGCAATGGGGAGGGCAATGGCAGGGCGACAGATGGAAGCTGAAAGCGGTTAGAACCCGGCCCTCTCTCTGTTCTGGATCAGCTCTGTGGGCGGGTGAGGAGGGGAGGAGGCCAATGAGAAATGCTTCCGTCTGTCACTCTGGACAGGGGAAAGGGGACAGATGCGCCCAACGGTCGCCTTCAACAGCTGCATGCCCACGGCAATATAACTACGTCCTGTTACACGACATGAGGTGGCAGTGGTGTCGGTGAACTGTGGCAGGGCCGAGCGCTGCCCTGCTCGGAGGGTGACAACGCGCGCCACCTCGTTGGAAATTTGCCCGAAGACACGAAAGCTGCTGGTTGTGGGCGAGTGACTGGGATGACGACTGGGCTGGGCCGCGAAGGAACCAGGAACCAGGACCCTGGTAGCTGCCAGCGCAACCCCAGATGGACGGACGACCCGGCACTGGCGTGCGCCAGAGCCCGTGCCCGCCCGTAAACAGCTAGCCCAAAGCGAGCAAACGGCTAGTTGGTGATATCTTTCCCCCGACCCTCCTTAACGAGGCAGCTATTCCCTAGACGGGTGGCTTACCCCAATTTTGATCTTCAGGGCCCCGAATCCCCGATGGCGTCTCGCAGGCAGGCAACCGGGCGCGCCGCGCGACCGAGCAGGAGAGCCCGCGTCTTAAGGTCCAAGGAGGGGGAAGCTGGATCCCCGAGCTCATCCCCTCTCGTTCCCTGTCTTGTTTCCCCTCCCTCTCCGGCTACCGATCCCGTCATTGTCCAACCTCCCAGCCAAAACGAAGACGACATCTTTAGTGGTTCTCTCACACGCTTCTGTCAGAAACCACAGAGCAGACAGCTCAGCTCAGCCACAACATGCGCTCCCCAGCCATCCTGCTCCCCGCCCTCGCGGCCACGGCCGCCGCCAACGCGGTCCTCATCCCCGCTCACGTCCCCGCCAATGCCGCCGCGATCCAGGCCCGGCAGACCAACGAGGCCGAGGCGAACAAGTGCTTAGACAAGTTCATGTCGGTCTACGCCTCGCAGCCAACGGGCGCGCCGGAGTTCGTCGCGTACCAGCAGAGCCACCCGCTGACCGACTTCTGCCACTACTCGGTGCCCGCCTCGCTCGACGCCGCCTTCACCGAGTACGGGTCCATGGTCAAGACATGGGTCGACGCCAACATCAAGCAGATCAGCTCGCTGGTCTCGGACTGCCCCATCTACTCGGGCCTGACCTCGTCGCCGAGCTGCTGGCTCACCACCGCCAAGGCCACCCCGACCCCCTCGGCCGGCAGCGGCGGTGCCGGCGCCGCCAGCAATGCGACCACCACGAGGTCGGGCGGCGCCGCGTCGTCGTCGACCGGCGCGCCGACCCCCACGGGCAACGCCGCGACGCGTGAAACGGGCGCCATGCTTGCGGCGGCGATTGCTGCGGTTGGCGTCCTCGGAGCCGTTGCCGCGTTGTAATGAAGGATTGATTGATGACGGGCAAAGGGATGGAGTTTGGGCGTTGGGAAACTGGATGGAAGACTGGGAGGAGCATACGGAACACGTGGGAGGGCAGCAGGATTGCATGGCATCTCCTGACTGAACGAGGAGTTAATTCATGTACCTACTTCAGAAACACACACATACCCTTACGGCGGCGACGGCAACACCATGGCCATCGCCCAATTCCCCACGCATTTTCTTCGGAAATCATGTCGATTCAAGACGGGCCGTTTCGAACCCCTGAGTCTGGTCGGATGCTCCCCTGCCCTCGCCTCCCGATCCCTCCCTGTCAAAAAACGACGGCTTGCATCTGCATGTGCATGTGTCGATGCCGGCAGAGGGACAGGGAAAATGAGGGCAATTAATTCCGCTGCCGTGTTTGGGACGCTGGCCCATTGGCCAACCGTTGATGCTCGCTGGCCTCGGTACCGGGCTCCCAGAGCCCGCTCATTGCCGCTTTGGCGGTCGTGTCTTGGGGATTCGTCAGCGCCGAACCAGCCCCCGAGCCAGTTTCAATGGTTCTGAATCGGGCGGCTGGTCTTGCTGTGGCCCCGAATCGGGCTGGTCTTGCTCGTCGCTGGCTTGGGGTCAGGGGCCGCCGGGTGGCGTTTCCGGTACCGAGATTGACGCCTGACAACAAGAGATTTGGGGGGTTCGCCCAACGTGCTCACGCCTGGAACTTGCACAAACGGGGTTTTGCTGTGGTGATGTTGGAGCCAACGAATGGGCGGAAGACTCAAGAGATACTCTGGACTCATTTGTCAATCTCAATATCGGGGACAGTTCAGGAAACCTAACCCTCGGTGGCGACGTCGTTCCCTCGAGGTGAGGTGCCTTGGGCGTTGCTCCCAAAGAACATTCCGGAGAGAACCCCAGTGGCGGTGGCCAAGTCCCCGATCACATGTTCACGCTCGCTGTCCAAGATTCCCCGCATTCTTCCCCGCAGACAGACAGCGTTCCAGCCTCCCAGGTGCATCATCCCGCTCTACAGAGTAGCGAACCACCTTAACTGTCGGATTTCTTAGCAACGCTCCGCGGCCGGACGCGTCTCGGCAACCTTCCAAGCAGCCCAACGGAAGGCCGTTCCTCGAAGCCAGGCCCCATCTGTGATCCTGCTTCCGGGTCTGTGCCCAAGCGGCTCTCTGTTCGTCGGCATGCCCGCCATACGACCACCACAACGACGGAAGCTGCCAACATTCTTATGGCCGGCCCGACGCCGCCTCGTCCAAAGACTCCTACCATAGCACTGGAGACACTTCCCGCCGAACTGCGCCGCCAGATTCTGGTTATGATGACCGACCTTGAAGATCTTCGAGCCCTGGTCCTCGCATCCCCGGTCTTCTACCAACAATACCTGCTTGACCGCAAACCCTGCTCAGCGCCGCTCTCACGGCCACGCTCGATACCTCCAGCCTGCTCGCAGATGCCTGCGCTGCCCAAGTCTCCTCCTCCCTATACCCCCCAGGCGTCCTCCACCCCGACCCTGTTCTCCCCAGGCGCTTCTTGAAGCAGTATCTCGCCCTCCGTACCACCCCGCCTGCCGCACTCCTCCAGCGATCGTCCGAAGCGGACCTCATCGCCATGGTACGCTACTACCGGTGTATAGTCCGGCCGCTGATCTTGGAATGCGCAACCCGCTTTCTCAATAACCACAAAGCCTCTCCGGAGCTCGGGAGCGTCTCGGCGACGGAACGGACGCGCCTCGTCAGGGCGTTGTACCGCTTCCAGTTGTACTGCAATTTGTTTGGGCCCGATCCAGCAGGAGATAGATTGAGGGTCGACGTGGGGAGTGTCGAGGTCCAGTTCCAGTTCTTTGGCATGTTCAAGTCATGGGAGGTGGAGGAGATTGATTGCTTGAACCACTTGTTTTTGCAGGCCAGGGCCGAGGTCTCTGTGATGAACAAGCTTCTGCGGAGGACCAGGAGCCGGATGCAGCAGTACATGGACCAGGCGGGTGATGCTGATATCAAGCCGGCGCTGGACTGGATGACACAAGCCCGCCGCCGGGTGTTCCACCCCCTGCCCGCCGACCAGGCTGAGGCACGGCGTGAGGTGTCTCGCTTTACAGGGGACGAGGAGGGAGGGCCGCCGCTAGCCTGGGCGATCATGTGGCAGGGGGTGTACAGCAACAGGTATGGCAGTCTGATTCCAGAGAGCCTCAAGCTGTGGGGGTACGTCTTTTGGGACGGCGAGCGGGTGTTGCGGACGCCGGTGAAGGATGGGTTGCTGCAGACCTGGAAGGCCCATTTGCCGATTTTTAGGGCGTTTGTTGGGAACGGCGCTGGGTGGTAGGTAGGAGGAAAGATGAACTTGGTCAGATGGGGCGGGCTAAGCACGCGCAGCCCTTCCACGCCCTCCTCGATGATGAGTTCTGCCATACCCATGGGGCCACAATCAAAAAGTGGAGAGTCGAACAGGAGGTTCGGCTTGAAAGACTGGCGCTTACTTCGGGTTTAGCTGTTGGGGTCTGAGTCTCTGAGACTTGCAAACACTTGTTCACGTTGTGATAATAATATATTATATAAAGTAGAAGACACGTGTAAGTTATCGACCCCGGGACAGAAGTAAAACACAAGCTTTTTCTGGGCGATCATGCGAACCATAAAAGGAGCATCAGTTGGTTACAGTAATAATCTGTACAGTTCAACCCTGGAAAACTCGTTGGCGTGTCACTTGACGACTAAAGCCCCGGTCAAATCCCCAACTTCACCACCGAGCAACGCATTCTGTTGCAGAAAAAAGGGTTCTAAAAAGCGAATCTCTTTTTTCCTGCTTTCGAAGTGGTTGTTTAGTCGTCAAGTTGAACGCTCTTTCGTCTCAAACCAGGGCCCTATCAAAAGTCTCGCGCCAACAAACGAACCAGCATTGTACTGTACGGAACAGACCCGGGATATCATCAGAGCAGGATCACCATGATCGACACAGGGTTATAGATCTTAGGTTCAATTGGCCTGAAAGACTTGGAATCATCGACTAGTTAACCCCTGGAATCCGAATTGCCGTTTTCGGATTGTGGCGGCCGTGCTTTGAGACTGCTTGAGGCCCTCCGCGGCCCACAGGATGGACAAGCCGAGACGCCCTGTGCCCCCCTGAAACCAACCCCAGAGAGGAAATTTTGATCGTGTAAGACAACAAAACGGCCAAGTCCAAGTGGTTCACGTGGCTGGTCGGCCAGGAGAAGGGCCCGGGTTATCGTTACCCCCGACACGCTCGCTTGGCCACAAGTGAACTGATTCCACACCGCATCTGGACTGATGTTGATGTCTGCTCCTTGGGATGGAACGACCATGTTCGAAACTGTGGGTGCATCAGCCATATCCTGGCCTGCAACAGAAGCCCTAGTCCAGGATGACCCGCACTCTGGAGGTTGAGAAACAAAGTTATAAAGCAACGGCCATTTCATCTCGAGTTGAAGAAGTGATCAGCAAGCGACGACATCGAGAATCACGAACAAGCAGCCGGCCTGCCTGTCATCCCCAACGTCTTCCCCACCCAGTTCGCTCATTACCTGCTTATCCTCTCGGCATGTCGTTCCTTCGTTCTCCAGCCTTCCTGCTGACCGCAGCTCTGGTGACCTTCGCCCCCGGTGCTGCCACCACCTCATATCCAAGGCTCTCTCCACGGCAGAACTCCACGATGGCCGCCACAGCAAAGGCCCTCTACTTCATCACCAACGACGCAACCAATGCAATTGTCGCACTGCCCATCGGTCCAGACGGCAAGCTGTCTCCCGGCACTGTGACCCAGACCGGCGGCGCCGGATCCGCCTCGTTGAAGAGCGACGGCCAGCCTGCGGCGCCCGACGCCCTGGTCAGCCAGTCGGCGTTGACCATTGCTGGCGATGTAAGCCGCCCGCCCCATCCCCAAGGCCCATCTCATGTTGACTGGGTTACCTAACCACACCTTCGCCCTGACACAGGCCATCTTCGCTGTCAACGCCGGCTCCAACACCCTCAGCATGCTCACCATCTGCCCGTCCGACCCAACCCGGCTGACCCTCGTCGGCCAGCCCGCCGCCCTCCCCGGCGAGTTCCCCAACACGGTCGGCGCCTCGGCCAAGAACAACCTCGTCTGCGTGGGCATGACGGGCGCCCGCGCCGGCGTCTCCTGCGCGCGCTTCTCCCCCGACACGGGCCTCGGCCCCATGGACGCGCTCCGCCCCTTCGACCTCGGACAGACCACGCCCCCCGTCGGCCCAGCCAACACCGTCTCCCAGGTCTTTTTCTCCGCCGACCAGTCCATGCTCTTCGCCACCGTCAAGGGCAACCCGGCCGCCAACAAAACAGGCTTCTTCTCCTCCTTCCCCGTCGAAGGCCCCTGCCGCCCCCGCCGCGGCCGCCGCCGTTCCTCCCTGTCCCAAATGACCATCTCGCCAACCGAAACCCGCAGCACGCCCGCCGACACGGCCCTCCTCTTCGGCGCGCAGCCCGTACCCGGCACCGCCAACGTCTTTGCCACGGATGCCTCGTTCGGCGCGGCGGTCCTGTCCGTCGACCCCGCCTCGGGCGCGGCGAGCACCCTCGCCCGGGGGGAGATCGAGGGGCAGGCCGCGACCTGCTGGGCGGCGCTGTCGGCGCGCAGGGGCACGGCGTTTGTGACGGATGTGGCGCGGGGCAGGATCGTGGAGATGGGAGTGGGGGACGCGGGGGTTGTTGGGGTGGTGGAGGTCGGGGAGGGCGTGCAGGGGATGATTGATCTGCGGGTTGGGGGGGATTTTGTGTACGCGCTTGCGCCGGGTGATGGGAGCGGGGAGGCGGCGGTGGTGGTGGTGGATGTTGCTAGGGAGAGGGCAGCGGGGATGGTGCAGCGGTTTGGGCTGGAGGGTGTTGCAGGCAAGACTGCGATGGGGATGGCCGTGTTGGTGTGAGAGAGTTTTCAGCCATCATCAGGTGACTGGGCTCAGGGAAGGGAAATTCTCGCTTCTTGGACCGCTGTGAAACCGGACGCACCAGGTCCCAATTCACGAAGGACGTATCTGCGTCCGTGTTCAAGTTTCCCAAGGCATAGGACGCTTTGGATTAACATGTATTGGATAACAACGATGAAGAGGAGGGCAACATTGTCACTCCATCAATCCTCCAGCGTGGCGCTCTCATTCAATGCGACCACCGTGGCAGCGAACCGTTTCTTCCCCTGGAAGCGGACACACGTCCACTGTACAATAGAGATGCAACTTCATCCCTCCTCTCTCGATACTCACTCAGTCTCGCTCATCCGTCCACCCATCAAGGTGCGACATAATTATCCTTGCAGCTCACATTTCAGGTGGCTTCCGGCTCACCACATGAGAAACCCATCTTATGGAATCTAAGCGTCTGTTGGGTGCCGATGTCCACCCCGACCACCCCGGCCTCCTACGCCTCCCCGCAACCACTCGACGGGATATCTACCTGCTTGTAGGGCTGGGGCCCGACTCAGGCTGGCCACCGGACCCTCGCACCCAGTACACACACCCCAACCTTTACAACCTCGCCAGGCACCACCGCCAATCCAACCCTGACAGTCAGCAGTCCCCTCCTCTGAAAAAGCTAGGGTTCCACGGCCTCCTCGTGTCATGCCGCACCGTCTACACCGAGGCCTCGGCCCTCCTCTACTCCTCGAATCACTTCGTCCTCCGGTACGAGGACGGTCAGTCCCTCGCCCCTCTGCGGGCGCTGACCCCGGCGACTGTCGCGTCCCTGACCAACCTCCGCGTCATCCTCAACTAGTCGTCTTGCCACTGGCTGGGGAGCGCCTTGTCTGCTGTGACGACAGATGGGCCTCGGGGATGTACTCGGCGTGGCGCGGGGCGTGGTATTTTGGGATGCGCTGGCCGTCTCAGCCCTGCCGCGACGGACATCACAAGGGCGGCGGGAGGCACGGCTCGCCGCTCCACGGGTCTGACTCGTCGGTCAAGGATCTGCTCGCCGAGTGGCAGATAACAGCGGAGCGCCTTACGTCTCATATCCAGCCTGGACGCTTGGGGCTGTCCCTAGTGTGCGACGTCGACCCGGACGACTACTGGGATACCGCCGTGTCTGTGGTTGCTCCGCTCGGCCGGTTTCCTGTGCTGAAGGACTGCCGTGTCAGGCTCTCCAGAACGCCGGATCCACGGATGCGGCAGCTTGCACGGGATACTGTGATGATGGCGCGTGGCATGGCCAAAACCAATCATGACATTCTACACCCGCGCCTAGGGACGCTTCTCACCGTCCACTAGGGCCACGGTCTGCGCCTAGACGATCACTGCTCAAACTCCCCCGGGAGCTCCGCTTACGCATCCTCGAGTACACCGACCTCATAACGCCACTTCGGGGGGTGATCTGGTCCAGACAACACGGCAGGACCTATGTCGCGAGCCAGCCCAGGTGCGTAACCTGGCTGGGGCCTATGGTCCACGCGCGGGGTGCTTCCCGCCCTCGCCTACACGACGGGTGCCAGTTCTACCACTGCGCGCTGGTGGACTGCTACCCCGAACCCCTTCCCGGCTGCTTCTGCCCCACCACGCACGAGGCCTTTTCGTCGGCGTGCCGGTGCTGGGCACCGCCGAGCGGCCTGTTCCGCGTCTGCCGCGCCCTGGGGGAGGACGCGGGTCTTGTGTTCTTTTCTGGGAACCGTTTTGTCGTTATGGATGGGCCGGGTCTCGACACCGTCCTCGGCCCACCGCCCGGAACTGGGGATTGCTATGCGTACCCTCGGCTGGCGGCGATCCAGTTTCTGAGGGACGTTGTCCCGGCTCGCTGCCTCGGCCATATCCGCTTTCTCGAGCTCGTATTCCCTCCCTACACGGATGGGTGTTGGCCTTGGTCCGGAAACCCGATTTTAGACGACTGGAATGAGACGATACGCTGGCTGGAGGGCAAAGCCAACGCGGCGGCGCTCGTGGTCCGTGTTGTTGCCCCCTACGTCAGGTGCTACGACCAGACCGGCATCGTGCTCGAAGTGGCGCAGGCGCAGGAGATAATGGGAGCGTACCTCGACGTTGCGTCGCCTTTGGTCTCGTCGTGCGATGACAAGGGCGAGGGCGGCAGGGCCAGGTTTTACGTGCAACTTACGTGGCGGATGCGGCGGACACAGCGGATACAGCGCCAGCTGGCACACAGGGACCACTACCAAGAGACGCTCGCCATGGTGGAGAGGGAGGAAAGCGGGCTGAAGGAGATGATGGAGCGTTGGGTGCTGGGGCACGAGGGGTATAGCCGCCAGTCCGCGACGGTGACCGAGCCCGAAAGGGGGCGTGGCAGGTGTGCCTGGATCTGTATTACTTTGGGAGCCCCTCCTAGCAGGTAGGTGGGGGTCACGACCAGAGCGTCTGGTAACCCGCCATCCGTGATACAGAGTATTTTGATGCTGCCAGCGATCTGAGATTTGATCAGGGTCCCAGGGACCAGGTGGTCCAACGCGAGCCCATAGAATTCCCAACAGGCTGCTGCTCAAGACGGATCCCCCACGGGTTTTCCTGTTTTGCAAGCAGTGCAGGGCCAACAGGGCTCAAGCCCTGAGGCTTGCGGCATCGTGTGCACCATGCCATCCAGTCATGTCACTGTCGCCGCCCGTCTCAGCTCCGATGTCTCCCAGGCGCCGGCTCAGCTCCCCGACCCCTGTCGTACCCGAATGCAGCACCACGCACGACGTTTCCGTTGCCCTTCGGGTCAGCGTGCTGCAGGCTGCAGCCCCCCCACCCTGTCGGATCCATCGGCGCGGGGGCAATGAAGATGCTGCAGCTCTGCCGCCATCGTCCAGCCCTCAGCCCAAGAAAAAAGAAAAGCAACCCGAGCAAAGCAGGACGCTCGATCAACTCCCTCGAGACCCTGTGGAGTTTCCTTGGGTTGTTTTTTGACGTTGCGTAGCGTTGCTTCGTGCCAAAAAGACTGCATCGGGCCGACCCTCTCGCCTGGGACGTCCAGGCGTGCCCTGGGCAATCTGCGCGTGTTCATTGGCCAGGGATGTCGACGCCAAGTCTGTTTTATGTTAGCGCAAGCCACTGCCCCGCTGCCCCTCCTTCCTCCCCCTCCTCTCCACCCCTCCACCGCTCCACCCACCCCTCCAAGCTGCCCCAAGAGAGGGCTGCTCGAATGGAATTCTCCATCTTCACTCGATCCCTTTCCCCGCATTTGCGCTCGACCCGGAATTCTAGATCGGGAAGATCACTGGATCCCGCCGCCCAGATTACGTCCAAGCATCGAGCAAGCATCCAGCATCTAGCGCCCAGCATCCGCATCCCTTCGACGGTTCCTCCAACCCACCAAGCCCAACGCTTGGTAACCTCGGCCTGGTGAAGCCAGTCTCGCAGCCAGGCTCGTATCGCAGCCTGACGTCCCATCGCGCCCAGCGCTTGCCATCGCGTGCCAACCCCCTACAGCCCGCAACAGCTCGCAAACAAGACCGCCCCAGACATCCCGGACAACCCCCGCGCGCACCGCGCAAACAGCCCAGACGGCCCATGGTGGATGCGTCCGCCTGATGGCAGCCATGGCCGACGCTGATGGTGGTGCTGCTGGAGGTGCTGCTGGTGGTGGTGCTGGTGCGGGTGCTCCTGCGACTGTGCCGGGCGGACTCCACCGCTGCCCCGTCTGCTTCAAGACGTACAAACGTCGTGAGCATCTGCAGCGCCACCGCGGCTCGCACATCGCCGAGCGCCCGCACCGCTGCTCCGTGTGCGGTGCCTCATTCCAGCGCTCCGACGTGCTCAAACGCCATCTCCAGACTTGCGACGGCGCCTCGGCCCCCTCGTCCAGCCGCCGCCGCGCCTGCGACCGCTGCGTGCGCCAGAAAAAGGCCTGCAACTCGTCCCAGCCCTGCCTCAACTGCGAGAAACGCTCCGTCGAGTGCCGCTACTCAAACCCACCAGCCTCCACGTCAGATCCCCCCACCGCCACCTCTCCCTCGGACCCGCCGCTCAAGCTCTCGCCGCTCCAAGACGACCAGCTGCCCGCCGACGACGCCCTCACCCACGCCACCACCGTCACCACCGCCACCACCGCCACCACCGCCGTGACCGCTGCTGCCACCACTTCCTCCTCCTCCTCCATCGGCCCCGGACCCGGGTTTGACCCTCTCCACCACCAGCAGTCAGGCCATGCCATCCTCCCGGGCCACGACCAGGACCATGACATGGACCCAGGTCTTGGCCCTCCGGGCGCCCCCATCGACCCAGTCTTCGACCATATGCACCACCCATTCGATAGCTTTGACGCCCTCATCCAACACGCCGTCTCCCAGGCCCCCTTGATGCCGCACCATCCCATGATGCATGTTGACCCCAATTTTTTCGAGTCCACCTTCCCGCAGTTCTCCCACGCCCCCCCTCCTCCCGGCGGCATCGAGTCGTTCCACCACGACATGATCAGTGCCCCGTCCACCTCACGCTACCGCAAATACCATTTTGACTTCCTAGCCGACTTCACGAGCCGGACGGGGCTTGTCTCGTCGTTTGAGTGTGCCACCCTCAAGCAGCGCCAGGATATCGTCTCGCTCTTCTACCAGAGATATCACGAGCAACAGCAGCCGCAGCCTCCTGACCTTTTCTGGTCCGTCCCGTCCGCACCGCTCGCCTCCGCCCCGCCTGCCCTTGCTGGCCCCCAGGACGCTGGCCTGTTCCCCGCCTCTGTCGAACTGGCCAGCCAGGCCCTGGCGCCATGGCTCAGTTGGGTGAACAACCCCTGGGTGTTGAGGTTGCAGGAGGTGGTCCTGCTCGTTAGGAGTACCGTCGTCCGGAAACCCCACAATAGCTCCATCACCGAGACCTGGAGCATGGCTCTCGAACAACAGTGCCTCAACTTCTTCTCCCCGCCGAGGTTTGCCAAGTTTATGGAGCTGTACTGGTCCGTCTGGCATCCCAACGTCAACATTCTCCATCGCCCTACCTTTGACCCGGCAAGTGCCAAAGCAGTCCTGCTTGCTTCCATGGCCTTGATTGGTAAACCCTGCCCTCTCTCTCTCCCTTTGCCGTAATAGCGAGCGCTCCTGACAATGCCCAGGGGCCTGCGTATCCCCCGACGCCGCCGACAACGTCGACGCCCGCAGGTGGTTCAACACTGTCGAGGAGATGGTGTTTGGCGACGATGACTTTTGCAAAGACATCGACCCCCCCTCTGACGATGACATTTCAAATCCCGTCAGCACAATCGAGAACCGCCAGAAACTCCAAGCTCTCCAGGCCGCTTACATCGTCTGCCTCTACCAAAACTGGGAAGGAGTCGATCACAGCAAGAGACGCATCCGCCGCCATCGCTACAGCACCGTCGTGTCGGTAAGTGACCCCTGGCTCGATGAGAAGACGCCATCAGCCGTTGTTCATCTTGGGAGGTCTTTCGGTTTCAGTCACTTACCACCCGTGCCCAGACCGCGAGAGATCTTGGCATCAACACCGCCAGGCACCTGGAGTATTTCCGTCAGAGCCGGCACCAATTCAACTGGGAAGAATACGTAGTGAGAGAGGAGCTCGTCCGGTGAGTTTGTTCTGTTGTGTTAATGCCGCTGCCACGAGCACACTTGTTGAGCCGACAACGCTGAGCGGTCCCCGCTGACTGGTTTTCATCATCATGTTAGCATTTACATGTGGATCTTTTTGCTCGACACTGCCTTTGTCATCTTCAACAACCTACCCCATCGGATGGTCATCAAGGAGATGAGGATGCACTTGGCGAGTCCCGAGGCCTGCTTCCAGGCAGAAACGCCGGACGAGTGCTACGACCAAATCCAGCACTGGATGTCGCCCGAGAGCCCGTTCTGCAGCCTCCTCCTGCGCGACGCCATCGAAAACCTCTGCCTCGATACCATGACGGACGAGACGCATCAGCAATTGTCGCAGCTCGGCCCTATGAACTTGTTTGCCATGGTCTCTGGTGAGTAGCCTCGAGCAATCGAATGTCCAGTCGAGTCCGGGTTAGCGCTGACGAGCGTGGCAGCGATCCACTACATGATCTTTCAGCACCAAAACCTGTTCGGGGTGGAAGGCCAACTTGTCCCCATCCGAAACGGGCTGCGGAATTGGATTGAGATTTGGGACAAGTATGCAGACCTCCCGCCGGCACTGTCGCCTCACGGCGTGCTGCAAGAAGACTGCCCGGCCCTGGAGCTGATGTGGAAGCGCATCGGCTTCGTTCGCTTCTCGCCCGAGTACTGGCTTCTCGGCACCCTGCTCACAGAGCGCCTGTCGGGAACGGCTGTTGCATACGCCGACGAGGCTTCCTCTCAGGGTAGTTCTCCAGAAGCATCGGGTTCCTCCCGCGGCAAGGCCAGGTCCGCCAAGCCGCTCCTCGAGAAATACGACCAGACCAGCATGCGCCAGGTGAATGACCTGATCAAGGGGTTCGCGGGCTTCAGCATCGACTCGGAGACCGGGGAAGGCCAAGACAACCAGGCGGGATCGGACGGGCTCGGTCCAAGCCCGTACTGACACGGAGGGCTCCACCGGCAACCGGTAGCCGGTACGTTGTGTGTTGTACGCAGTATTTCGTCGTTTCTGCCCCAGGCTGGGGAAATGTTGGAGTGGAGAAAGGAAGAACATCGCCGCAACATTTTTCGCAAGTGGGCAGATGGGATGGTGGCCGTTTTTTTTCGCCTCCCACCTCCACCCCGCCGCTCCGCGCTCGGCTCCCGTTCCCCCAGACGCAGCTCTCCCACCTCCGCCTCCGCGCTAATGCACACCCCCCAGGTGCTGCTGAAGGTGGGGGGGTGTGTTGAGATAACGAGGGGGAAGCATATTGTTTATCTTTCCTGGTCATGTTCAAAGGTTCGGATGATGAGTATTTGAGTCTCTGCATCCCATCTGTTGTCAAACCTCTTGCTCTTCTTCTTCAGACGACAACAAGCCACAGCGTCTTCGGGAGTCTGGCTGATTTTCGACTCTTGTCTTTCCTTTTTTCATTTATCCCGTCTTCCTTTCTTCTCTGTATTGGGCGGCAATCATGGCTTTGCTTGTGAACGTCTTGCCCATCGTGGTGGCGGTGGCCATCGTCATCAGGCTGTTACTCTCGGGCAGGCGGCCCAAGAACCTGCCCCCTGGGCCCCCGACCCTCCCCATCATCGGAAATCTTCACCAGGTGAGCAACGCAGATGCAAAGGAAAGAAACAACGACAGCTGTGCTAACACCCTTGCCAGATGCCCACGCGTGATGCTCATCTTCAGTTCGAGAAGTGGGCGCGCGAGTATGGCCCGGTCTACAGCCTGATCCTCGGAACCAAGACCATGATCGTGCTCTCGAGCGACAAGGCCGTCAAGGACCTGCTGGACAAGAAGAGCAACCTGTACTCGCACCGTCAGGAGATGTACATCGGCCAGACCCTCTGCAGTGGCGACCTCCGCATCCTCATGATGGGCTACGACTCCCGGTGGCGCATGTGCCGCAAACTGGTGCACTCGCTTCTCAACATCTCGGCCGCCAAGTCCTATGTCCCCTACCAGATACTCGAAAACAAGCAGATGCTGTACGAGATGATCACGCAGCCCGAGCGCTGCATGTACAACATCCGCCGCTACACCAACTCGCTCACCACCACCATGGTCTTTGGCTGGCGCTCGTCGACCTACGAGGACGAGAAGATGATGCAACTGTTCGACGGCTTCTCCCAGTTCGCCGAGCTCAACCAGACCGGCCTGGCCGCCCTCGTCGACTTCTTCCCCTTCCTACGCTTCCTCCCGGATTTCCTGCTGTCCGTCCGCGCCAAGGCCAAGGAGCTGCACCGCAAGGAGAAGGCCCTTTACCTCGGCCACTGGCTCAAGGCCAAGGAGGAGACGGCCGCCGGTACCATCATGCCCTGCTTCAGCGAGGACCTCGTTGCGTCTCAGAAGAGCGAGGGCTTCAGCGACGACCAGGCCTGCTACATCACCGGCACGCTCCTCGAGGCCGGCTCCGACACCACCTCCAGCACTCTCTACGCTTTCGTCCAGGCCATGCTCCTCTACCCCGACATCCAGAAGAAGGCCCAGGCCGAGATCGAGCGCGTCGTCGGCTCCAGCCGCCTGCCCACCATGGACGACGAGCGCGACCTGCAGTACATCCGCGCCATCGTCAAGGAGTCGCTCCGCTGGATGCCCACGACCATCATGGGCGCCGTCCCGCACGCTGTTACCCAGGACGACTGGTACGACGGCTACCTGATCCCCAAGAACGCCGGCGTGGTCAACAACGTGTGGTCCATCAACATGGATCCCAAGCGCCACGATGACCCCCGCCGCTTCAACCCGGACCGCTACAAGGACGACTTCCAGTCGCTCGCCGACGCCGCCGCCAACCCAGACGCCTCCAAGCGCGACCAGTTCACCTTTGGCGCCGGCCGCCGCATCTGCCCGGGCATGCACGTCGCCGAGCGCTCCCTGTTCCTCGGCGTCTCGCGCATGCTGTGGGGCTTCGACATCACCCCCGCCACCGGCGCCGACGGCAAGCCCATCCTGCCCGACCCGGACAGGCTCACCCAGGGCTTCGTCTGCCAGCCCGAGGAGTTCCCCGTCACCATCAAGCCGCGGTCCGACGCGCGCCGCCAGATGATGGAGGAGGAGTGGATCACCGCCCAGAAGGAGTTCCTCGACCCCGTCACCAAGCAGTGGCGCGTGTCGCCGCTCCAGGGTGGCAAGGCCAGTCGCAAGGCGTAAAGAGGATGTGCGTTTTTGGGGGGGTGTTCATATTATCATGTCGACTTTTCTGGGCCTTGTTCTTCGGAGTTCTTGTCTACATATCTCTCCTGTCTCCATACTGTCTTAGCTTTTAATGACAACAACGATACCCGTTCACAAAAATGTCTCTGGCTTGAAACTCAACAGTGTGTTGAAGTGAGACTTGTGGTGTGTTGCTTGGCAGGTCGTCTCAAACGACGTCATTTTTGTGGTCTCCGAGTTTGAGACATGGTCTTGCTTGCCAACAGTGTCCTACACTGTCCTTTCTACCCTTGTCACGATGCCGCACCGACATCATTAAGATCGACGCCCACTGTCACGCTCAATGGAAAATTCCCAGTTTGCGGGATGAATGGGGCTCGAGGTTTGGGCTAAGGAATTCATTGCTCAGTCATGTCAGTTTGTTTGTAGAACAGTAGGGGGGGACAATGCCGGAAATACCCCGCCGTGTAAGCTGAAGCTTTTCAACAAAGATTGTCGCATGGAAGGCCAGGTGCCTCCACGGGCCCCTGCTTGTGGTGTCTGGGCTGTGTTCATGTCAGATCGGTACCGAGGCCATTCTTGGAGAGCTGGGGTAAAGGAGGATGACGTTGGCGGCTCGTCACCAGCCACAACTAGCCGGGATCCAAGGTCAATATTTTTCACTTGTCGAGCATCACAACCAATCCTATCCAGCCTAATGTGGTCCGTGATGACCAGCGGGATGTCGGGGAATGGAGGGCGCCAGGAAGTATCCATGGCAAAGTAAATACATGAAATACATCACACGACAACAAGAACAGAGAAAATACCAACAATACCTGCCAGCTCCCGACCGCCTATCCCGAATTTGTCGGCCCCATGACACCGGCAATCCGCACCGGGCAATCGAGCCTCGTTTGACATCCACACTTGGACCGGTTCATCACCGTCCAGCCCATCTGAACTCCGCGCCGGGCACTAGATCGTTCCATTAGACCCCCGTCCCCGCACTGCCCGCAATGTGGGCTCCGGGGACCTCCACTTTTCTCCCTTAACTCCATGAACCCAATCGAGGCTGGGGGGACGCCGAGATTGTGGGAGACTCCACCACCCGCACGCGGCGAACCACCCTGCCGGTGAACTGGTATACCCTGGGAGGGGAGCTTGCCTGCTCGAAAGGGAGGGCCTTGGGGCGCCCGACTCGTTCGTCTGGGTTAGGCCGCCTTCCCAACACGGTCGGAGGGCTTGTATGAAGGGGCCGAGGGGACCGGGGGCGTTGAAACCCCTCCTCTCCCACAGGTTCCCTGCCCCCACCGCCACTCCGCTGCCGCCGCCAGCCGCAATCTGCGTGATGGTTGTGGGCGTGTACCTGTCTGTGGATGTGGTCCGAACTCCTCCCTCTCACCCCCACGGGACCGCCCGACATGCCTTGCTGCCGGCTTCCGTAGCCGGGGTGACAAGGGATGGATGCCGATGTCCACCTCCACTGCCACCTCCACTGCCCGGAATCGGGGCAAGACGGAGGTGGAGAAGGGGGATGCGGCTCGAAAAGGCACGTGGACCCCTCAATCGGTGGCTTGTTGAAGTGGCGGCTGTCTTCCTGTCCTCCATGAGTGGAAAACAAGCCTACCGCGACATCTCAAGTTCTATCCTTCTCTCCAGATATCCGTGTTACGAACTCTCACTCTCGCTACGCACTCCATTCTCTCCCCCATACACCCCGCAGAAGCACAGCCAAGTCGCCAGCAGGATCAACCCCTGAATCCGTCCCCTCCCTTCCAAGTAAACACAGACACACACCCACACACCACAGTCAAGATGTCCCGCAGCACCACCGCCCTCGTCGTGCCCGAGCTCAACGGCAAGTTTGAGCTGCGCGAGGTCTACCTCAACGCCATCCAGTCGGACGAGGTGCTCGTCGAGATCCACGCCTCGGGGTTGTGCCACACCGACCTGTCGTGCGCGACGGGCGTGCTGCCGTGTGAGCCTGGCGCTGTGCTCGGGCATGAGGGTACGTTTCCCCTATCCTCTTCCCCCTGGAGTTCTTATTCAGGGGCCACCTCATCCCTTTCCTCCCTCCCCACGTCCGGCATGTAAAAACAACAACTCACCACCCTCCTCAGGTGCTGGCGTCGTCCTCTCCACCGGCCCCGCCGTCACACACGTCGCGGCGGGCGACAAGGTCCTCCTTTCCTTCTCGCACTGCGAGTCCTGCGCCGAGTGCAGCTCGGGCCACCCGGCCTACTGCCACGGCTTCAACGCGCGCAACTTTGGCGGCCGGCGCGCCGACGGGTCGCCCTCCATCCTGTCCGCTGCTCCGGCGGGGGAGCAGGAGGAGAAGAAGGGCATGTTTAGCACCTTCTTCGGCCAGTCGTCGTTTGCGCGGCACACGCTGGTGCACCGCTCGTCGGTGGTCAAGGTCGATCCTGCGACGGACCTGTCGCTGTTTGCGCCGCTCGGGTGCGGGATGCAGACGGGTGCGGGGGCGGTGCTCAACTCGCTGAATGTGAGGAAGGGGAGCTCGGTGACGGTGTTTGGGGTCGGGTCGGTCGGCATGGCGGCGGTGATGGCTGCCGCGAGGATCTCGGGGGCGGCGACCGTCATCGCGGTGGATCTCCAGGAGAGCAGGCTAGAGCTGGCCAAGAAGCTCGGGGCGACGCATGGCGTGTTGGGGTCGGCGAAGGATGTGGTGGGGGAGATCCGCAAGATCTGCCCGCCCAACGGCGTCGACTATGCCCTCGACTGCACGGGCGTGCCGGCGGTGATCAAGTCCATGATTGACTGCCTCGGCTCGAGGGGGAGGGGCGCGACGGTGGGCGCGCCCGGGTTCGGGAAGTGCGTCAACGTGGATGTCATGGAGCATCTGACGTATGGCAAGGAGTATGTCGGGTGCTGTGAGGGTGACAGCTTGCCCAAGGAGGTATGTCGTTCCCGGTGTGTAGCTGAGGTTTTTGAGAGACGAGTTTGCTGACTGGATGGATGCAGTTTATCCCATTCCTCATGGAGGCGCACGCCAAAGGACAGTTCCCCATGGAGCAATTCATCGAGTACTACGACTTCAAGGACTATGAGAAGGCCATTGCCGACACCCACTCAGGCAAGGCCATCAAGGCGGTGCTGCGGTGGAACTGAGGGCGCGGAACGGAGAGGAGATACCCGGGGAAGTGGGCTTAGATTTCTGTCAAGGGCGGCATTGGATGATTATGAGTAAATGACAATTCGTTGAACAATCACGGTCATGGTGTGGAAAATTTTGATACATTAAACCTCGTCACGAACGCAAAAATACCTCAGCCCCTGACTCCCTTGAGACGACAACCACCACAACACCAAAACTTCACACCACCACCCAATTGATATCCGCCAAAAATATGAGGATCTTTTCACTGCCCACAGCCAGAATCGAACTGACGACCTTGTCATAGCCTATTACTAGTGACACGCTCTACCACTGAGCCATGCGGGCCTCACCAGGAGCTGATTCGCTCCTTGGTGGTTGGCGGTGGAGGCAGTGGAGATAATGAGGGACCGGTTTAGCGAAACACACCACCATCACCAACCGACATGGCCTCCCTTAGTGGAGTCAGGGATGGCAGGGCCCCGAGAACAAGGCAAGATCCATCCCCTCAGGCTGAGGATCCTCCAGCACCGGGCTGGTCACCTGCCCAAAGGGACACATGTCACTGGTCGGGCCCCCCGCGCGTGCCGTCCGGATGTAGATGTAGCATCTAAAGGCGAAGGCGCCTGCCAGTCAGTTGGTGGTCTCCTGGCAGAGCTCGCAGCATTCCTCAAGCGTGCCCGGCGACGGCTCCGGAGCCGTCATCGATACGTCGTCGCCGTAGCTGATGGCGGCGTACAAGTGCTGGCCGTCGCAGTTATTGCGTTCCGGGGCAGTCGTCGCTGTGGCTGTGGCGGTCTGGGGAAGGATGGGGGTCAGTGTCGTGGCGGGGCCAAGAGGAAAGACGGGTGTTCAGTAGGGAAGGGGGCTTACAGAGGTGACGGTGGTTTGGTCGACGTCGACGGTGACCGAGGTCGCCACGACGGTGCTGGTCTCGGACACGAGGATGGTGATAACGCTGGTGATGGTTGTTGTGGCCGTTGTACCGGGCGCGGTGCTCACCCCGATAGTCACGGTCGACGTCATCGGGAAACCCCAAGGCAACTGCAGGCCTTGGAGACGACCCAGGCAGGCTCATGGGCGAGCAAGCCTGTGGCTACACTCGGGTAGGGGAGTATGGGAAGGAGGCCGGGCTTTTGGCCGCCGGGTGGGACAGTTGTGGTGACGACATCGGTGGTCGCGGTGTGGGGTGTGAGAGCGATCTTGCTTGTGCTAGATCCCGTCTCTTGGCCTTCCCGCCGCTTCTCTCCGGCTTCAGTTTGTTCATGGAAATACAACAAACTCACGTCAGGTCCATTGTCGTCGTCGTCGTCGTCGTCGTCGTCGTCCACACCGTCGAGGTGACAGTGGGATACGTCGTGCTGAGGACGACAGTGACGGGCGGCACTGTAAGATATTAACTGCTGCAAAAGGCTTCACCCTGCTGCTTCACCTCGGGAAGGCAGTTGTGGGGCATGAGCACAAAGGCCAAGTACTGCAAGACATTTCCGAGAGGGCACACGCTCAGCATGTCCAATACGATGCATTCTCCGGATGGCAACCTGGCTGCTGAGATCTATCAGATCGAACTAGTGAAGCGTCGTCTCATCGGTGTACGGCACAGCACAACAGATCGAGATGGGCCCCGGCCGAGCTAGCTTCCCCCCCGTGGGCCAGACTCGACGCACCACCCAATCATACCCGCAATCACCTCGCTTCCTCCTCCTCCAGCTAACGAGTTGCCCTCCCTCAGTGATGATGCCTCCCCGCCCCCCAAATCGGATCCATCACCCCTTCGCGGTCCGCCACCACATCCTCCTCGCTCTCCGTCGGCTTTGCCGCCGCGCCCCCTGCGCCCATCCTGATGGCATGATGCATCTGCATCGGCAGGGGATCGTAGGCCGACCGGTCCGCGGCCACATCCGCCTCGCTCTCGGTCGGGTTCCCCTTGTACTCAACCCCATACATGTGCCCGCCGGGCGGGAGCGGGTCGTAGTCGCACCGGTCGGCGGCCACGTCGGCCTCGCTCTCGGTCGGGTTGCCCTTGAACTCGGTGCCGAAGAGGTGGGGCGAGACGCCGGCGATGGAGGCCGGCATGCTCTCGTAGTGGATCGCACGCGTGCCGGACGCGGCGGCCGGGCCGGACTGGCCGTGGTAGATTTGCGTGCGGTAGAGGGTGCGCGTGCGCTCGTCGAGGGCGTAGGGTGTCGTAGGGGAGGTGTCCCGGTGGGAGGCTAAGGTGAGGGGGGTGGCGGAAGTGGTGGTGGCGGGTTGGGCAGGGCGGGATGTGCTGCGCCGGGCATCGGTGGCAGCGGCGCGCGTGGTGGTGGCTCGGAGGGTTGTTGACGCCCTGAGGCCTGGGAGGGTGGTGAGTTTGCGGAGCGTCTGCATCGTTAAAGTTGCGGTCAGGAGCTCAAGTTGCGTGCTTGGGGCGAACTGTTGTGGTCGAAAATGTAGTTGAGCCTCAAGCATTGGCCTGTACACAAAGGACCTGTTCCCGTTTATACGATACGGCGCTTGATACGCCCCTCCACTCGCCCGCCATATCTTGTCAGTTCCATCAACCCCATTGAGGGGTATGACGTCATGGATGGTTGATGGACCAACGCGAAGGGGAGACAGCTACTCGTGTGTGGATCAACGGTGTCAAAGAAGCGTCACTTTGCTTGGCCCATCGACCCCGCGTGGCGGAGGGCGAGTCCGGCGGGGCCCTCAGAGCAGCCGATGGCCTGCTCCCGGATCATAAGAGTTGGAATAAGGGTGGGCAGGGACCCCAAAATGTTGAAAAGTGGCCTGGTGAACGACCTTCACTGTGATTGGACAGGACGGATGGCTGGCCATGTGTTGTCGCCCGGTTCTCGGTCTCAGCTTGACCCGGCTTCCATTCACAGGAAAAGGTCCGATAATCGCAAAGGCTTAAATCAAGGGGCTCCACTCCAAGCTGCGGCGTCTGATATCGGTGGCCGACCATGTGGCCGACTAGGTGACCAGCGTCGAACGACACACGGGCGGCTGCTGGCCAGTCCGGGTTTTCAGACTCGGGTCCGGTTGGCTGACACTTGGGTTGACATCTGCCGCTCAGGGGGGGGAGGGGGGGTGGGCTGACCAGCCCAAAAGGCACAGCCCGGGATTGGAAGTGCAGGTCGGTAGCAACCTCGCCGTCGCTGATAGATGACCCCAGGGTCGCAAGTGAAAGAAAAAAGACGGGACCGTCTCCGCCAGGCGTGAACCGTGGCTCCCACCCTCCATCGTCACTGCAGCCACACTGCCCGGCTCCATGACACTGGCGCAGTGTCAGCCGGCCCGTCCAACGCGACACTTTGAAACGCGGCGCCGAGCGTATCGTGAGTGTGTGCGGGCAACGAGGGGGTTCGCTGGGCGCCGGCGAGTTGGTTGGCGCTACGGGTTTGAGATCTTCAGGGGCTGCCAAATGCGGGGGGTTAGTCCGGGCTAGGAGAAGATCTGCACGTGCGCTTTGAGATCGGCTAGGCGATCACAAGCCGGCGGGAACACAAGGGGGGTTTCGTCCAGCAAGGTTTGCGCGCGGGAAACGGCGCGGGTAGGGGGTTGAAACAAAAAGATTCCCCGGGGCCAAGGCAGAGGCGGCCTCGCGTGGGCATCGCACGCCGACAGGGGCAGATCAACGCCCGACTTGGGCTCTTGGGCCATTCCGCCGGGCGCTTGCGCTCCTGAGGTCATGTCATGGACTGCCTGGGCCCCTCTGAAATACCGGCATATACCCCGGACCCGGGGCCCTGACGACCTCCAACGGCTTTTCTCCATCCAAACCAACCCGAAGAACCTTGAAGCCATCGCCATGTCAGCCACAGTCCTCATCGGCCAAGCACCCACCAACCTTGGGCCACTAACAACAACCTTCACGCTCCCGGCAACGTGTACAGTTGCCGTGGGCGAAGCGCGCGGCCTCCTGGACGGACTCATCGGGGGCTCGGTCAAGGACTCTGCGTTCCTGGGACAAGGTTGCGCGGCGGGAAAGCCCATCGACGCCACATCATGTTGGCCGGAGATATCCAAGGGAGCCGAGGAGAAGAAGGCGCCGTTCCAGGGATGGGGGTTCTACTCGCCAGGGCTCCACTGCCCAGTCGGGTACGCCACGGCGTGCTCGGCGACGGGAGGGAGCGGCGGCGGGTCCGGGTGGCCGGTGCAGTTCAAGCTGCGAGACGGTGAGACTGCAGTGGGATGCTGTCCAAGGTTAGTACCATGTCCCAGACAAGATGTAGGCCAGCATTACTAACCTCGTTCTCAGCGGGTATGGCTGCGCCAACATCAACGGGCAGACCTGCACCTCGATAGCCACATCCACCAACGTGCCGACCGTCACATGCGACGGCAACAAGATCGGGCCCCTCGGCACCCAGACCGTCCCCGACACCAAAGCCTCCATCACAGCCTTCAGCCTATTCGCGCCCATGTTCCAGCTCAACTTCCAAAGCACCGACCTGCCCTCGTCAACCTCAACCTCCTCCAAATCCTCCAGCTCCCGCTCCACCCGCATCACCACCAACGCCCCCACCACCACCTCCGGCACCCGCACTCTTGACAGTGACGCCACCACCGGCCTCGACACAACCCTCATCCTCGACGACACCGTCCACACTGCAGCCAGCACGGGCGGCGTCCCCTCCGTCACCCCCACCCTGCAAGAAAACGCCAACAACGGCACCAGCACGGGCTCCTTCTCCTCCGCAGCCAAGGTAGCCGTCGGCGTGGGCGGGGCCGTCGCGGTCCTCCTGGCCGTGGTGTGCGGGATGTTCTACGTCTGGCGGCGGCGCAAAGCCCGCCGCGAGGAGCAGGAGCTGGATCGGCTGTATGGCATCAAGGATAATAGCATGAGCGCCGGGGGGGATTTTGCAAGTAGCGGGGATATCCCGGGGTGGTACCGTGGGCAGAGGCTGAATACGCCGGTGCATGAGCCGTTTAGCGACGTGGGTCGGAGTGCTGTTGGCGGAGTTGGCGGGGGCGGGGGGTTGAGTGAGATGGCGGCAGTGCCGGCGCCGCCGCCGTCGCCGTATTATCGGCCATATCGACCGTGATGAGGTGGGATGGGGTGCAGTGGTTTTGGTGTGGAATGGCGTGGTGTGTGGCGAGGCGTTTTGGATCTGGTTGGGAGGAATTAAATGCCATCAATGTGTCAATATGATTGTATCCCGTCATTCTTGTGTTCAACAGACCACGTTGCGAGGTATGACAGGTGTCATTTGATGTGCTCCATAGTAGATTCCCTATTTCAACGGTGGCCTGATGGTAGTGACAGGTGTTTGTGTGTTGTGTGTAAAGCCCTGCCCGGCAGGCCAGTTCGTGGAGGTTGCAAGAAGTGAAAGTTGTAGCTTGGTCCCACAGGCACCAAGAGAACAGCAGGGTTTTGTGGGGCTGAGCTGCTAATTCCAGCGAGTGGGACCCGCCAAGCACACCCACATCCGAGAGCTCCAGCAGCTCCGCCAATCCAAAGCTTAGGCGTTGCTCCCCCTTGCGCCCCAAAACAACAGGAGCATCATCAACGACGTCGTCGTCATCCATCCCTCGCCCATGCCTCGCGCCGCGCCCATCTCGCCGCCCTCCCCGCCCACACCCGCCTCGACATGAAACAATGTCGGCCGAGCCGACGCGCCCGCTGCTGCTCCCGCAGAACCGCAAACTGCGACACCTCCGCGGCATCGCCCTGAGGAGCCTCGCCTTTTCGCGACCCCGCGGCCGCACTATTGACGACGCTGCCCTCAACAAGACCGCCGCGAAGCTCGAGTCACTGCGCACCGGCCACCAGCTGCACCATGCTCTGTCCTCCGAGGACCTGCGACCCGCAAACGGCCGCCGTCGTAGCACGAACCTGGGCACCGCCAGCCCGACCACCAGGCAGCGCCAGTTCGAGAACGTCTTTGACAGCAAGCTCGCCGACGCCTTCTTCTCGCTCCACGTCGCCGACCAGGAGGACCCCATCTACATTAGCGAGGTGGAAGAGCGCGCGACAGTACGTGGTCGAAGGCATGGACGCGGCGTGGGGACCCTGGGACCTGGCTGACTGAACCCCTGGCTCAGAACTTCAACTTCCGCTTCTTCGAGCTGTCCGAACTGGACCCGTCCATCACACAATCTTCCCTGTTGACCATCAAGATCTGGGCCAGGCGCAATCACACATGGGCGCCCCTCTTACAAGACGATGTCGACCTACGCGCCCTCAATTGGCTGGGCACCATCCAGAACGTTCACTTCCCCCCGAACAGCCTCATATTTTACATGGTCGACGGTATCTACTCGCTGGACCTCTCGGGAAAGGCCACTCCATCCAAACACACTGCCACGGTACCCACCTCGTCGTACAACGCCCTCATGCGACTCGCGACACTCGATAACTCCATCCAAGACGCCCTGGCCACGCGCGACCTCCTGACACAACAGATCAACGAGCTGCTCGGCCGAGAGCCCAAGAACGAGGTGCCCGAGGCTGACGATAAGCTTGCCCTGGCCAACAAGTACCTGGCGCAACAACGGCGTGCCGTCGCACAGGCCATGAAACGAAACGAAGACCTCAAGGCCTCCATCGCCGCGCGCAGCGACGCCATCGCCCAAGGCCGCGCCGCCCAGGACCGAGCCGCCGTAGACGTCGAAAACGCCACCGAAAAGCTCGCCCAGTCGCAAACCCTTCTCACCAAGACAAAATCCGACATCCACGGCCAGCGCCGCCGCATCTGCGAAGACCTCGCCCGCATCTACGCCATCACCCCCGTCCCGCTCGGCCCGCCCCTCTCCTTCCAAATATGCGGCCTGCCACTCCCCAACTCGACCTACCCGGCGCCCTCCAAATCCCCACCCCTCGTCACCGAAGACTCCCTCTCCGCCGCCCTTGGCCTTGTCGCCCACCTCACCGACGCCCTGCAGTACTACCTCGCCGTGCCGCTGCCCTACCCGATCCGAACCTTTGGCTCGCGCGCCAGCATCCGCGACGACATCTCCCAGCTGCCCGACCCGCAGCGCGAGTTCCCGCTCTATGTCCCGCGTGGCGGGTCCAGCGCACAGTTCCGTTTTGATTATGCCTGGTTTTTGTTGAATAAGGATATCGAGGCGCTGTGCGCTTCGCAGGGGCTCAAGGTGGTGGACATCAGACACACGCTGCCGAATCTCAAGTATCTGCTGTATGTGTGCAGCGCGGGGAAGGACGAGGTGCCCGAGCGGAAGAGGGGCGGCGTGAGGGGCCTGTGGGCGGGGAGGATCAAGGCGGCCGGGGCGGGGAGTGTGGCGGGGGATGATGCGAGCAGTTTGGGCGCGGGGAGTAGAAGGGGGAGCGATGCAAGTGAGTTCGCGCCGGGCAGGCAGCGGGAGGAGGACCTTAGGAGGGCTGTCGCTGCTGCTTCGGTGGCGGGCGGGGAGGGGGAGGAGAATGAGCGGGTCACGTTGCTTTTTGGGGAGGGGGAGATGAAATTGAGTCTGCGGACTAAGGGGTTGCGGGAGAGCGCGGCGCAGTGAAGTGAGATGTGGTTGCGGCGCAGACTGCGGTGTTGAGGAGACGCGGTTGTGTTCATGATACCCGAGGTCATGGGATGGAGTCTGCCATCTCGTGGACTCGATTCAGAAACATGTGTCGTACAGGGTCTTAAACAGCGTGCCACCGCGTTGAGTTGTCCCTGGCAGTTGTGCGGGGACCCAGGCAAATCCCAATTCGACGAACCTCAGCTCCAACCAACCAGGACAGATGAGTCACTTACAACCAGTGACCAACATCCATAAGAACCAGCCGTTGTCCTCCTCATATGGTCCTCAGTGAGTCCCTCACTACCTCAGAAGCCTTCAACTATGTCAGACCCCGCCCTGCTGCGAATGCCGCAGCATCTACTCGCCCTCATCCTCGCCCAGCTCGACAGCACCCAATCGCTCGCCTCCGCGATCCTCAGCCACTCCTACATCTACGCCACATTCCAGGATGACCGCAACCGCATCCTCCGCGCCGTCCGCGTCGACCAGATGCCCGCTCGGACACGGCCTTATGCGTACCTCACCCTCGCCGCAGGGCAGATGCAGCCACGCGACAGGGCGCAAGTCCGCCGGTTCTTGTGGAGCAGCAGCTGGTGCCTCGACCCGCATTCGGACCTGGGCGCGGGGTTTTTGGGCAGGGTGATGAAGGTGGACAGCGTGGATCCACGGGCTGTTGTTGAGGGTTTGAACAGTATGCATGCCATGGTCGAGTGGTTCACGCGGGACTTTGCGCGCGACACACTGCCGCTTGTGGGTAGCGAGCTGGGACTCAAACGGCCAGGAGGGATGACCCTCTCGGCGGATGAGACCTTCCGCATCCAAAGGGCCATGTATCGCTTCCAGATGTACTGCGACATGCTGCAGAGCCCGATGGATGGGAAAGGGAACTGGCTGGGGAAGCGTCTGCGCCGGAACTTTTTTGGGCGGTTCTCGCCGTGGGTGAATGAGCAGCTGGCGTGTGTCCACGATTATTTCGAGCGGGTGCTCTCGCGTGGTATGCACTCCCCCGTGCTGAACCCTCGTGGCTGAGCCTGTGCTGATCTCTCTGGCCGCCCTAGCCTTTGACGAAGTCGCCGCCCACGACGTCGATTGGGGTCACCAACGCATCAACTGGCTCGCCAACGGCGAACGAAACCCGCACAAACAAGCCTACGTAAGTTCCTTCTGCCAAACCTCCAAACCCTCCAGTGTTAAACAAACTCCAGCTCTTCCGGGGCATCCCCTTCCTCCACACCCTCGCCCACGCCCCCACCTACGCCGCCCGCCGCGCCCTCCTCGGCCCCATCCCCCCGCCCCCCGCCTGCCACATGCTCGGCACGACCCTCTGGAAGCACGGCTCGACCAACGGCCGGCGCGAGCTACTCGAGTGGCAGCACTTTTGGACGCGGATGGATGACCCTGCTGACCCCGAGCCTTACGAGGGAGAGGGAGAGGAGGGCAAGGGGAAAGAGGGTCCGCGATGGTGGGTGGATACCCTCTGGCAAGATGACGACGAGGGGCGGGATGGGTACGGCACGCTGCCATTCCGGTACTGGCGGGCGGCGCACAGGGATTGTTGGCAGAAGGATGTCGTAGCGGGGGTGAATGCGCGGTGGCTGAGGAGGGTGGGGTATGTGATGTGGGATGAGCAACCCGAGGGGGGTAAGGTTGGGGAGCTGACATTGAGGGTGCGGGTGTTGGAGGGGAGGAAGGCGGTTATGTTGGAGAGGTTTCGGGAGAGGGATGCGGGGGTGAGGAGGAGGGTCAGGGAGGGGAGGAGGGCGAGGGAGGAGATTTATCTACGGGGGGGCAGAGGGTATTGGAAGGAGGGGGATATGGGGGAGGTTGTTTGGGGGTCAGGAGACGACTACAGGGCGGGTTGAGTTACAGCCAGCAATTGTGTAGGTTGTGTTGTTGTCCAAGGTGCTCAGCTGGTGTCTTGGAAGACCTCTATACAGACCTCCTTCTACTCCAAGAGACACTCTTCCAATTCTGGCAGTGCCAACATACATGTTGGGAACCAGGAAGTAAAACAGCAAAGGGGGATCATAAGTCAATGAACGATCAGGAGTGCCCATTATCAGTCCTTGAGAAGCAACAAACAGAATGCAAAGTGCTGGATGGAGTGGGGTAAGATCGAGTGGCAGTGAATGCCACGAGAAAATGAGATTGGAACGAATGAGAATTATGAGATATAGGATCCGGAGCAATGTTGACAGAGCAAGGGAACAAACAACTCGACTCACCAACTAAGAGAGACTCGATAACAGAAGTGAAAGAGAGGAGTGAGACGTTGGACAGCGGGGGGGAAGGCAGAGATAGAGAGGGCAGAGGCTTCCGACGGCGAATGGGGTGCCGAAGGATGAAGTCGAGGAGGAAGTCTGGCTTCCGGAGCGGCGGGAGGACTGCACAGAGATTCCGCTGTTAAAGTTCAAAGCTGACACCCTGTCACGTATTAGCTCCTGTATCTGGCTGGATTCTGTGTCCCTAGTGCCGGAAGCGGCGGGAGACCCGCCGTCGTACGGGCTCCCTTGACGGTCCCGGCCCAGCACAACTCTCAGGGTGGAGTCCAGGAAAAGTACTGTATTGACGAGAAAACACTCTACTATGGTGAGGGAAGGAGAGATAGAGAAATGCCCGCAGACTTGGGGGGGGCGAGAGACTCGCCAAGAGCCTGTAAATGGTTCATTTCGCTTCAACTAATACGGTGCCAGGCCGTGAACCATTCCTCTGAGACAGGAGCGCGCCTAGCTGCGTGCCTAGTGGTCGGTTCCTGCAGCAGTCCTACACGCCTCTATCCAACAATTCATTCACATTAGGGAATGCAGATGTCACGTTTCAGCTTTTTGCATTTACCCCTGCTGCTCCAGCGGGGTCACGCGAGCTGGGTGAGCCGGAGCCATGCGCGCAAGAGTGAATGAATTATACCCGGACCCCGTACGGCTGGGCCCCTAGCATGCGTGACAACCTGCCGCGGGTTGCGCTTGGTCCGCAGAGGCTCGGTACGACCCTTAAAGACAGTCTCCGTTTCGTAAGCGCTGCCTACCAGGACGACGGCTGCAAGTGCCCTGCGCCCTTGTCACCCGTTGACCGAGATCGTGAGGTAGTTAACCGAAGGCTTCCAGGGGCTTTGGACAAATTGCCGCCCTCTTCGTGGATTCCCACTGGGCAGGACACATTCTTGGCTATCATTGGTAGCCCAGCCGGCGTTTCAGCCGTCCAACGAAACTCGGAGTTTACTGCAAGGGGTTGCCTCCAGGCCATGCATGTACCTGAGAATCCATCCATCCGTCCAATTCTGAGACAATCCTTCACGCGCTCCACGCGGCCGAAGCATGCACCTCCTCATGTTGAGCTATAGTCTGGTCAGGAGCCTTACCGACCGATCTACCAAACTGTCCTACGCATCATCGATCTCGCGACTTGGGCACGGAGACGTATTCTCTCGGTCTGCAACGACAATGGACCCCGCTACCACTATCAGTCTCGTCTCTGGGATTCTTTCATTCACTAGCGCGGCGGAGAAGATCCTAAAACTGTCATGGACCCTCTACAACTCGGTCGAAGGGACGTCAGAAGAGACAGCAATGCGTTTGAAGCTCGCTGAAAGTATGGCCGCCATGGCGCCACGGATGATTCCCGCCAATCTGCCTGCTCCGACCGACTTGGAGGACCGATCTCTTGTCACGCTTGCCCAGGAGTGCAATAAGCTGACAAACGACATCAAGAAGGAGCTGCATGACCTCAAGCCCAAACGCCGCAGATCAAAGGCCCAGAGCGGTCTTGTCGCCCTGAAAACACTCATGGTTGAACCCAAGATCAAAGACTTGGAGAAGCACCTTCGAAGCTGCCGCGATCAGCTTCATTTCCATATTGCCGCCCTGTCAAAGTAAGAGTCTGACCGTCGGATCCAATGCCAATCTTGAAGTCTTACCCCAGCACAATTGCTAACCCAAACGCGGCAGCGAAAACCTCAAAATACTGCTGGCAACATGCAGAGAAGATGGTTCCAAATTGGCTCGACTCGAGCTCTCCATGGCCCAGCTGAGGCAGACGTTGCAGGACACGGCGACCATGAAGACCAACTACATCAACGATCAAGCTCTGGATCAGCTGAAAAGCCTCTTGCGTGTCGGGCAGGACGCGCTAAACAAGGTTGCCCAGGACCGGATTCTGCGAGGCATCAAGGCAGGGTTCAAGGATATGTCATACCGCTACCAGAGCGTCGATAGGCCGTACGGGAAAACGCTCGAATGGGTAATGGACCTCAGGGGAAACTCTCCGGCGGCGGCCAAGTTTACACAGTGGCTCTCGTCTGGAGACGGCATTTTTCACATATGTGGCAAGCTCGGCTCGGGCAAGTCTACGCTGAGTGAGTCACCCTCTTTTGCTGCGTCCTTTCTGAACACCTCCAGAATGGTCAGTCCCTGCCGAGAGGCAAGTTCTGGAGACTGACGGATAACAGTGAAGAAGCTGTGCGGAGATAAGCGGACTAGAGAAAAACTCAACAGATGGACGCGTATGTTTAAACCCGGGCACCTGATAAACTTTCTTTTTCGACGAGCTAACATCTGGTTGGGACCAAAGGAGGACGGAAGCTGGTTATAGCCAGTTTCTTTTTCTACGCTCTTGGCTCAGACCCCCGACAAAAGTCTCTGATGGGTCTATACAGAACTCTGCTCTACCAGATCTTGGCAGCAAGCCCCGACCTCACGCAGACTCTGTTCCCAGAGCAATGGGCCAAGGCCCTTTCACAGACCAGAGTCGATTCCGACTACGAAATCTTCGACGACGACGTCAAGCGGGGTTACGAGCTCCTGTCGAAGCAGCACGACGGCAGTTCCCTTGGCAAGCACTGTTTCGCTTTCTTCATCGATGGCCTCGACGAGTACCAGGCAACCACTGCAGTTGACCGCCGCGAGATGGTGCGCTGTCTGGCGAATCTGGCCTCGAGCAACTCGGGCCGGTTCAAAATCTGTGTCTCGAGCCGTATGGAGAATCCGTTCATGGACATGTTCTCTGAGGACGCTAGGTTCTACCTCCACAAGCTTACTCGGACAGACATGGAGGAATACGTCAAGGAAAATCTGCAATTCGTCGGAACAGAGCGAGAACGCGATCAACTCGCCTCTTCAATCACGACCAAGGCAGAAGGCGTATTCCTCTGGGTCGTCCTGGTTGTTCAGAGGATCCGGAGACAATCGGATGATGGTGCCAGGTTTTCCCGACTGCTCGGTGAGGTCAAATCGCTTCCGAACGAATTGAGCCAACTCTTCCAGCGGATCTTGGATGGTATTCTTGAAAAATCAGATCGCTGCCTGGCGAGCCACACCGTCTCTCTCCTCCATTTCTTGGGCGACATTCCCGAGGCCAAGAAGATGCACCTGTGGCTTACCCTGGGTGACTTTTACTTCCTCGACGACTACGAAGCCGACCAGCGGTTTGCCGAGCACGCACCGCTTCCCGGGCTGGAATCCGAGACGGCGAACGATAGGGAATCTCGCGCCGGGCGGCAGCTGAGGGGCATCTGCAGAGGACTCGTAGAAGCAGACGAGGCAAACGACCTAGGATTCACCCACCGCTCTGTCCGAGATTTTTTCAAGCAAGACCACGTGCAGATCAAAATGCGCGACGAGTCCTTCGACGACATGGACGCCTTGTCCCAGTTAAAACTCGCAAGTATGAGACGGTATTGGTGGGATACCAAACACGAACAACAGCAAAGTGTCGGTGGCGAAAATGACGGAAAGAAGGCCGAGCAAGAGTCGCTCAAACGCCACTCGATCTTGGCAGCGTGCCTGGTTGAGCAACGACGAAAACGGCAGCTCGATGCGCCGCCGTTTGGTTTCCTCGAATGTATCGATGCCATCCCCCAGCTCTCTGTGAGCACAACAGTCCGCCGCGCCGTAGGGTGCGGGAAGACGGCATTCCACATCACCCTCATGGGCAACTCGTGCGGGCGGCGCAGACCATACTCTGACTACGAAATATGTCACATCTCGCGAGTTCAGCACTGGTACAACGGAATGGATCCCCACTTGCTCGACACCTCGGAGGGGGGCAGGCCTGGAAGCGAGCTTACCAAAACCCAAACTGACGCCGAGACCATGGCGGTGCCATGGAGGGCTGCCGACGAGGAACTTAACGAGATAGAGCGGTACTCCACCGCTGTGGTCTCCCCTCTGCTCACCGAGCTGTGTTCCGGGAGGGTAGAGTATCCCCTCTGGAAAGTCAACCGCATCCGCGACAACCCTCTGGAATCGGATGAGCTCGCCATGCTTGTGTACTTTGCCATAGGGGCTGGTATCGGCAGGTGTATCTGGGCCGATGATGAGAGTGACGATCTGGACCTGGACGCTCCAATAATTGCCGGCCTCTTCTTTCTCCGGCATCTATTCGAGCGGCAGGTCGTTTCGCCGAATTTGATGACGCAGCTCGCGTTTGGTGGCGAGTTTGGCTTCATCCGCATTGCCGCCGGAGACCAACAATTGTCCATCTGGCAGCATTTTATCTGTTGGTGGGCTACTGTGGCCGCAGCCTCGGGCGAGTTTGAGACGGAAAGAGATGTGGGTTCTAAGCACAAATCCTCAAACAACTCCCGCAGACAAAGCGAAGTTGGTAGCGTGCTGGAAACGTTTATCAGGAATGGGGCTGATCTACTGACGATGCTCAAAATCACGGCTCGAGGAGAGGTTGATACCTGTGCGGATGACTGTTGGGTGGCATACACATTGGAGATGACTCCGTCTAACGGCACGGCAACGCTGGAACTGGATGTGGTGTTGAACATTGAATATCGAATGAATCTGCGCGGCTATCCGTACGGACCGCCGAAACGAAGGGTCGAGAAACTTCGTCGAGCCGAAAGTAGGCTTAAGGGTGAGCTTGGGCTTGGGCGAGTGTCAAATTTACCGCTCTCTGTGAGAGACTGGATCGGCCGCTCCCGACTTCCGAATAAACAAAGGTTGTTCAAGTTGATAGATAGCCAAGGAGATGGTACGAGGCAATGAGGGGAAGGCCATGAACAAGGGTTTCAATTTACTCGGGTTACTTTCTCTCCTGCTTTTGATTTGAAGAGTGTGGCCGTAATTCGTCTACTGTACGACACTAGGGGGCGATGCAGGACTGCAGGTGGTGTTGAGGACGGACAGACCGAGGTGCAGCTGCAGTTAGTTGCAGCTGCAGCTAGTGTCGAGACACAAACCCCGAACATCACAACACAACTCTGCAGTTCGGTGCCTCTCTGGTTCCCTGACGAGGAACAAGCTGTGAGGGGCCACGCCCTCGCCGATCACACTGGCACTCTGCCCATTGAGATACACCGCGACTGACCACGCCGGGCATGATTCGGACAAGGAGAAGGCATAAGAAGTGAGGAATTTCTCGGGTAGGTACTTTGACGGGCAGTGGAGACAGAAAGTCAGAGCCGTAACAACCTAACCTGCACCCAATCCACCATCTATCGATCGATCCCCAAGTCTAAGACGCCAGAGAGGCTGTGAACAATTGATTTCACAAACGATAAGATGGACTACGTTGGGCAGTCGGTAACAGGGGCTGGCAACTCTAATCCGCTGTTCAAGGTAGTCAGAAATGGACAGTATGAGACGGGTGGGAGAGAAATAGAGCCTCGTGATCAGCTCTACTCATACTACCGCTGCTCTGGCATGGGGATGCCTTAATCTTCCCAGCGAGACCTCTGGCTGCCTCAGTCGCTATACACCGGGATCTCATCCTGAGGGACTCTGAGCTCTATCATGGCTTCTCTCCGGCTATTTTTCCCTTCTGCAACCAGGTGGAGGAAGCACGCGCCTTATGCCAGGCGCCGTCATCGTGAGCTTTGCGGCTGTCCTTGCCCGTTTGCAGAGCTCTCTTATCCCAGACGGTGCCGTACGTTTCGTTGAAGGTTTTCCGCTCGTCGTTCTCCCTGAAGCACAGGACTTGAACTGTTAACCAGCGCCATGAATGGAAGGACTTGAAATGCGGAAACGGGATGGGTCAGTCTCTCACCTTTTCAAATTTCTGAAAGTACCGTGAGCCATGCGTCGAAGCTCCTCGTCTACTATTCGGTCCAAAGGCAAAATTAATTAGCGCTAGGGTTGGGACGTGGTTGGGAGCCGAACCGCAGAAAGGGGGCTGAGGAAGCGGACATTTACGCTCCTTGGCGGTGTAGTTACCCCCAAGTCGATACTTGTTGTCGATTCCCAGAGCAGCGTCGGGCCCGGAGCCGATGATCTTGGGGTGAGCGGGGATTTCGCCCTTCCGGGTGTTGTACTCGGTGGCGGCGCTGATTGCGTTTTTCTTGTGAGTCGTGTAGCCGCTCCATTTCGTACGGATCTCAGTGCCGGGTCTGAAGCGCTCGTTCCCGTCCTTGTCGTGCTCCATCTGCTGCGTGAAGCCCGACCTGAAGGAGGTAGAATAGATCGGGTGGCCACGGTATTCTGTCGTTGGGGATGGTTCCGCGGCGCCTCGGTCATGCTCATCGTCCAATGACGAGGGAGGAGCGGGAACGTCACTCGGGCACCGAGGTGGCGGGGCATCAGAATGGATCCTCCACAAGTCCATCCTCGCCTCCAGGTTTCTTATCCGGAGGTCGGCCACATCGCCGCCAGACAGGCTCTCCCGGCGGGCGTGGTGAGGGCTGACGGACGAGCTGCGGCTTGGCTGACTGCGGGTTCTGGCCTCGGCTTCAGGAATCACAGACCTGGATGAGGATGGTGGGTAGCGTGGCAGGGTGTCAGGGCTCCAGGGGTCCCTGTCGGACTCGACGGGGGAGGGGCCACGACAAGGGGACAGCGAAGCGCCCCCGGGGGTGGAGAGAGCAGTGGCAGGAGGACAGAGACAACGAGGGGGAGAGCGGACGGACAGACACGAGAGAGGACGGACAGACACGAGAGAGGACAATCACACACACACACACACACACACACACACACACACACACACTCATGCTTCACTCAATATACCACCATTGCAACCACATTGCTTGTTAACCACTTGTACACACATGCCCATTTTAACCGCTGGTTACAACAGAGACAGGTAAGGAAACGTTAAGGGTGCCAGCGTTGGGGCAACCAAGCATGATGTAAGCCTGGGCGATCCCGTCAACAAGAGACACAAAGAAAGCCATTCATCAAGTCCCGACCAGCCCCCTTGGTGGCTGGTCGGGGGCGCTTGTTTAGCCCCGACGAGTAGCTCTCCCAGGGTCGCCCAGATGCCGAAGACATGGGTGCACACGGTGTCACGGGCACAGCCCGTGCCATGGATCATGTATTTAGGGTTAGGGTTGCACCCTGGAGGTGGGGGTCTCCTCCCGCGCTGCGGAGCCTCCCACTTCTGGTTCCTCGTGCAACCACAAGAATTACAAGGGATCACCAACATTGCCATTCCAGCCCGTGATACACGGGCTTCAGGGCGGGCTTCAGGGCAGGAACGCCCGCGCCGATCGATACAAGCCATTAAAGGGTGCCCCCTGTAGCGTGTCACCCCATACATCCTGGGCCTGGTTCCGCGGCGCGGACCGGTGGCTGGTCAGGTACACACTGTCGCCGTTATCTTCGCTCGTTAGGAATGTGGAGAAACTGAGAGCCGAGTGAGCTAGGGAGAACCAGACATGCCGCATATCAGAAACGCTCACGAGAGGGAGCCGGGTGCGTAAGGCACGTGACCCTCACGTGACGCCAAGGGAGGTGGACCTGGTACCGTGACAGGTGCAGGCGCTGGCGCCCGAGGCTTTCCAAGGTGGCCTGATGCAGCCTGATTACTCATCACTTCCAACATGTCCATTGCACTCCCATCAGCTCATGCTGCAGGGCAGGCAACGAAGAAGACGGTGATAGATTGATGGTGTTGTGGAATGTGGGATGCCCCGCGCCCAGGAATTCCTGAGCGGGGTAAAATGGTTGGCGGGGCAGAGCCTGGGCGGTCTGCAAGAGTGGACATGGGCCATGGAGCCCGCCACAAAAACTGTGGGACCGGAGGTGTGTGTAACGTGATGACGATGTGGTGTGTCTCCTGTGGTTGGCCAGGGAAAAGCCTGCGCGATGCAGGCACGTGTGTGGGTGCCTGAATGCCTGAGGCAGCGAGCCGGGTGGGCAGGGCGCTCAGACCACTCCGCAACACGCTAGTTAAATCTCCCCACCTCACCTGCGCTCTGCATGCTCTGCCGCTCCTCCCACATTATCCGTCCAACCAAGTCCTCACCACAGTGGCCCTCGACGCGTCCCCATCGCCCCTTTCTGTCGAGTCGCTCGCCATGGAGGAAAGGGTCCGTTCGTTCAACAAACTCCCAAGGCCGAAGCAGACGCCCAGTGGCTTGCCCAATCACTGGGTTTTTGGCGTTTGCCATGTCGACCTCCATCCACCTGGAGACCTTGTTTTGGCCGTTCAGCCACAGAGCTCATACCTTCTCCAAGGCGGCCCAGCGCAAATCCTTTCATTGGGAACGGGACCTGACAAGGCTGAAGCCATCATTCCATGTCTCTTGGATGCATTCATCACAGGGGGTGCCTTGAATCCTATGGCCCGCCAACCTACCGACCCTCCACCGTTTGCACCTTGGACCTGGTCCACCCTCGATCCGGAGATTGCCGAGGCTGTCCAGGACGGGCTCAGAAACCACGGAATCAGACCCGAGCTTTGCCAGGTGGGCATCTGCTCTGCAGAAGAGCGGGATATCTTGGAGACAGCCCGAGCCAGAATCTTCGAGATGTTGCTCCCGGCTGTGGACCATGACCTGCCTACAACGGTTGATCAGGGCGATTCCACGAGATGCCATGGCTGTGGCATGAGCCGTGAAAGCTTTTTCCAGCCACTCAAGAAGTGTGCTAGATGCAATAAAGCTTTTTATCACTCGAAGGAGTGTCAAAAGAAGCACTGGAAACAGCACAAGCCGGCCTGCCTCCCTCTCGGCAATGTTCCCGACCTCGATGCCTACACCTACTACAACAGTCGTGCACGTGCGGACCCGGCTGCTCAGGCACTGATGAGGTCACTCAATCTTGGACCTCCTCCACCTCACGGCGGAATAGCGTAGGTCTTCCCCTGTATATAAGGTGGGAACAAAGCAGCTGATGCAACCTTCCTAGTTTGCCTCTCCGCCGCCTGGTTGTCACTGGCCAAGACACGTCGGAGAATATGCAGCTACTATTTGGCCCGCAGTGGGAAAGGCATATCAAGGAAGATCACGAGACAGCCCGCATCGAATGTCTGCTCAACCCGCCCCCTGGTTCTCCGAGCCATGTCATGAATGCCTGGATGGACGATGGTTCTCTTATTCCATCTCCACGACCGGCAACCGAGGCTGAACAGCAAAGGGTGAAGAAAGTCAAAGAGATGCAAGCATTGATCCAGCGGAGAATTGGTGTTGGAAAATCGCCATCTTCAGGCGACATGCAGGCCATCCTAGCGAACTTTGGAGCGAACTGGTCCACGGAGCTTGCAACCTACACTCTGGCGAAGAACACAATGGACCAAGGCGTTCCCTCTGGCGGGTACAGGGCTTGACAGCTTCTGATCGTTCCAAGCATATGATCGAGATGGGATGATGGAATGGTCAAGATGGGATGATCGAATGATCAAGGAGAATGATCTCACAGGCAGGTCGCCTGACACTCGCATGTATTTAGCTGAGAAGTCCACCCCTGTTTCGGACCATAGATCCCCAAGGATCTGTTCTTTGTCAAAACTGGTCATACGGTTGCACCCCGATTCCAGCACGTCTCCTCCATTACAGCGTCCATCTTCCTTGATGACCCGATTCCAGTATGGCCTGTGACAGATTTCCAGTGATGTTTGCGGAGGCTCGGGCGGCACTGTTGCGAATAACTCGAAAACTTGCTTAACGTTCTTGTATGTTTGCCTGGTAATGCTACGTCGACTCTCTTGGAATGAGCTCCTACTTTGTCTGGCAGGTGACTGCTGGTGGGTCTCTTGGACAGTGCCACGTTGAGGGTTATTGAGCGTATTATGGGCGTTTGTGATTGCGGAGTGACGCCCTGTTGAGTGGCCTCTTTCGCCTTCCTCTTCGCGATTTCCTAGAGCTTGTTTTCCTTATTCATAGGGAGCCATCGTATTGTTATTGTGTTACCGTTCCTGCGTAGTGCTCTGATTGACTCGTAGATATGGCAGATATGCCGTTGCCCAGACTGCCGTCGAGGCTGCCGGAGCGAGAACGGCCGCTTTATTGCGCTTTGATAGCTCAATCGAAGGAAAACGCCCGGAATAAAGCCACCGGTGTCGACTCCACAAAGAGAGATGGCGCCAAAAGCCGAGCGGTCCCTTGGATTTGCGTGGATGTGGAAGACGTAGACGAGCGCAAACAGCAGTGAGCTTGTCCAGGAGACCAGATTATCTTCATTTCCTTCATACCAGCGGAGATGCCGATTCAGCATCGCCGCCACCGCTTCCTTGCCGTCCCTGGCGAAAATGTCCAGCTGGGAGGATTCCTTGCGGTTTTTAGCATCCATGGACTTTGTCCAGATTCTGTCGGTGCTCCCGCGGGACTTGGGAGTGTATACCCGAAACAGGTAACGAGGTACGTCGTTGAATGTGGCCCGGAGCCAATGGCCTTCCGGCGGGTTGAATGGGAGGAGCTCCGGGGGGTTTAGGCTGAGGGAGCCCAGCCCGCCCGCGATGTCGTCCATGAGGAAGGCAGGGAGGATGGATCAGAGCAGGAGGCCAATGTGGCAAGCGATACTCTGTGTAATGATTTGCCTTCTCGTTGTCGGATGCAATGTGTGGGTTGAGCCGAGACGAGACGGAAAAGGAGTCAGGCGCCAGGACTAGTGGTGACAAGCGTGGTAACGACCAACAGACGCCAAGCAGCCAGCCTATCAGTCCCCGTTGTTACACCGAACGCAAAGCAGGGTCCAGTCTGGCACTGTAACACTCGTGACCCCTTCAGGGGAACTGTACAACAGCAGACGGACCGTCTGATGTCAGCAGTCCAGGACGCAGTCCAAGCCCTGACATCGAGGGCAAGACCATCGCCATATGCCAAGCGGTGGTGGACAACTGACCTGGACAATTGAAGCAATTCCCAACACCACACATGCCCCAATACAACCGCTGTAGTGTTTGATTCTGCTGTTCCAACACCAACTCGCTGGTTGCTCACCTGACTCTGCTGAACCAACGGCAGCCAATCGATTTCTGCCCTCGTCACCACACTCAAAACAGGCTAGGAACCAACAGACTCGCAGGCTTTGTCTGCGCCACCCCCCCTCTGCTTTGTGACGCAGGTTCCGTCCCAGGCGCCCGTAGGTACTCGACCTCGGTCAGAGGCAACCCAGGACTCAACTCTGACCATCATCGCGGCCTGTCTCTGGTGGCTACCCGCTGCTTGATTCATGGTCAGCAGAGCAGGTCTCCAGCTTCTCGGGTTTCGAGAGCAGTGTACGCTCTCCGCGCACACGCCAAACCCGTTTGCCATGGCGGACCCGCCGCTCCTCCGGCTGCCCTTGCACCTCCTCGCGATTGTCTTGTCGCATCTCGAGAGCATGCAGTACCTGGCAAACGCCATTTTTGCCACTCATCTCTCTACGTCTCGTTTGCCGAGGACCGCGACAGAATCGTGGCGAGCATCATGGCCAGTCAGATCCTAGAGCGCATTAGGCGATACGCCATGTACGCACACGCCACAAGTTCGGCCAGCCTCGACCGGAGCGACATGGAGCAGATACAGGATTTCCTGCTCTCTCGGCCCATGCGCAGGTCCGAATGGATCCGCGACCCCTTTGTGCTTCCAGGCCCGCTCGACCGGCGTCTTGCGAGCACCCTCAGCAGGACACACGGGATCATACAGCACTTTACCCGCGATCTTCTCTCCGAGACACTCCCCTTCGCCCGTCAGTACCTTAATCGACCGCCCGGGGCTGAGCTGCACCGCGGACGAGGAGTTCTGCATACACCGCGCCATGTATCGCTTCCAGATATATTGCAACCTCTTCAGCCACGAGGACAACAGCCCCTGGGCCGGTATCTACCACATGCGGCCGCTTCTAACTGCGTTCATCTTTGGACATTTTGCCCCCTGGGTCAACGAGCAGCTCGGTTGCATCCACGACTACTTCGAAAGAGTCCTCGCCCGTGGTTCGTGCGACTCCAGTTCCCCTCGCCTCCTCGCTCCCATACTCAACTGATGGATCTAGCCCACCCGTCCCTGTAGCCTTTGATGAAGTTGCAGCACACGACATCCAATGGGGCGCGGAATCCGTCAACTGGCTGACTGTCGGCCGCGACAATCCCCATAAACAGGGATACGTAAGTGTCCTCTGAAGTCCGCGTCCCCGCCCGCTGACCGCCCGCCAGCTCCTCCTCGGCCTCCCGTTCCTCTACCGCCTCGCCCTCGCCACAACCTATGCCGACCGCCTCGCGGTCCTACGCATCCATGGCCCCACCCCGCCGCGTACGCGTCACATGCTCGCCAGCCAGCTCGACACTTGCCAGCCGCCCGTTTGTGCGCAGGTCGAGTGGCCCCTCAAGGTCGACCAGGTGGAACGGGAGGTCCGCGAGCGGGGGGAACTGGCCCTCGACATCGCGTGGGGCGGGGATGTCCTCATCGCTAGCCGCGTGGACTGGGAAGGGTCGGCACCGTTGCGCATGTGGCGCGCAGCATACGCGCCGTGCTGGCGGAAGGTTTTTTTTTTACCGCGAGGAGTACGCGTGGCTGCGGCGGTGCGGGTATGTGCTGTGGGATTTTGACGGTGGGGAGGGGACAACGGCGCCAAGCGAGGCCGGGCTGCGCGCGATTGTTGAGGAGGGGATGAAGGTGGCTTGCAGCCTGGAGGCGCGCGGTCTTCGCGGGGATCCTTGCTGTGGTGCGGGGCCGGCGGGAGATCGCTAGTGCAGGAAGTCCTGGCAGAGTTACCAATGCAGCTCAGCCTTTGTTGCGATCGAGTCGTCGGGGATGAGCTTTATTCCGCCTTACTCTATCCTGCCGCCCCCGGTTGCTCCCGGCGACGGCGAGCGCGCTCGAGGCCAGACGGGGAGCGTACTCAATGCTTACCGGCGGTGCACAGGAGCTGCATGGCTGCAACCGGGTCCCTTCTGGCCTGCAGGATCGCAGGAGCATAACCCCCGTAGCGGCCAGCCTGGAGGCAAAGAGCCCAACCCCGACCCACAATGTGTATGGTAGGGATCAGGTCTAAGGCAAGGCATAAGCCTAGGCATGGGCCAAGGCGTCTCTGTTCCAATCGCGCCGCGCCCGAGTGCCCCGCCCCTACTTTTCTGCAACTTAGGGACTCGCACCAACAAAAGTTGATCGGGGTTGCCAACTTGAACTTACCCCGCACCCTGCTGGCTTCAGGCTCTGACCCGCCTGCCTCCCTCCAGCTTCAAGGAACACAACCCATCAGGAAGGGCCAGCACCCAAGCTGCAAAAATGCCCTGTCATATCTGCAACGACTTCAAAGGAAGCCGGGGAATACTGGGAAAGGGGAAGGCTGTCGGCCTCGGAACCAGAACTCACAGAAAAGTAGGGCTTCGGTGGAACGAGATCACAGCCTCGGCCGAGTCATGCTTCACCTGCGACATCTTGACGCGTGGCATCCGGGGCTCCTTACAGCAACGCAGCATCAACGAGTCGGATATCCGGAGTTTCACCATCCTCTTCTACTACGTGGATGAGCCATTGGAAGAGGAGTCTGACACGAACAAGGAGCTGCGCTTCCACCTCGCCGACGGGAGCCGCTTCGACATGGAGCTCTTTATCACAGAAGAAGGTAAGGTGACAAACCCAATCCCCCCGATACGTTGGTGGTAACCCAGCTGAAGGACCCGACTGTACATTCCCTTCGGACTGGGAAACCTTTCCAATCTCTCAACGGACCTCGCCCAGAACTGACTCTGATGCCGCCATGGCTACGATCCAGGGCTGGATCGAAGAGTGTCTGGCAGACCACGAGTTTTGCGCCGCCGCCACCGAAGAAAAGCTCCCAGCCCGAGTGATAGACGTTGGCCTCGGCAGTTCGGCCATCAGACTCGTTGAACCACCGCCCGGGACCTTCGGCCGCTACATCTGTCTCAGCCACTGCTGGGGCAGGGAACAAATCATCACAACCACG